>JAHWFP010218059.1:36401-48310 GCA_023313725.1 Lithobius niger | reverse complement strand
GACATATTGTCGGATTACACCTTGATGTCGAGGGATGGCACACACCTAACCATACGTGGTAAAGCAGTTCTGGCTGCAGAGCTCCAAGCCTTATTGGACACCAATATTGTTCCTGCCATGGGCCACCAAGATGGAGACGATCAGGAGTTCAAAATCCGATGGTAGTAGATTGATACATGATCAATACAAATGCCAGCCTGAAGTACAACAGGGAAACGCAGGCTCTTAAATGGGGAATCTGACAATCAACCCCAACCCAAGATAGGTGGAGCCATAACTTGTGCGAATGGGTCAAGAATGACTAATGTTCAATCTACGCTAAGTGTTGAGAGTTTTATTAAGTGTGCCTTGATAAATGCACGCAGCTTCGTAGCGAATCTTGCAGATTTCCACCTACATCTGGCATCCCGCAATTGTGATATTTATTTCATTACGGAATCATGGCTAACTAGCGATGTCACCGATGCCATGATTACAAATGGCTTTCCATTCTGTTTTACGTAGGGACCGTGGTGAACGAGGGGGTGGAATTGCTTGTGTTTATTGGGAGGAGTTGGATGTGGCACTTGCGGAATGCTCTGTGGGGGCAGAAGCGATGTGTATCCAGTTAGCCAGGGATAAGCTGAACATAATCTTGGGCTATTTGCCGGATGGCGACAATGAGGACCAGATTATCAGAATGTGTAATTTTATTAATTTTAAGCAGCACCGGAACTACTCAAATTTGGTTCTGGGTGATTTTAACCTAACCACAGTATGGTCAGTCGAATGGTCAGTCGAATGGTCAGTCGAAAGTGCCATCAAGTGAACACATAAATTATTTTTGGCTCAGATTGCAACTCTAGGATTAACCCAATTAGTTACCAAACCGACGAGAGGAAATAACATCCTCGATATTATTTTAACAGACGATTCTAGAGTGGTATTCGAAGTAGAAATTGAATCTGAACTCGGTCTTAGCGACCACTCGATTGTTATCTTTAAACTGCAACATGAGTTGATGACAAATGTAATACCTAAACATAGAACTATAAATTTCGAGTTACTACGCTCGAGATTGTTGGCTCAAAATTGGACGAAAATACTAAAGCGGGCTAATGATGTTAATGAAATGTGGAATATTTTCCACTCTCATCTCTCTCTGTAATTACAGATGATTGTAGTACGTTTAAGAAGGCAAGGGTAAAAACAAAACGGTTTACTGATGCTAAATTAACAAACCTGCTACATAAAAAGCGTAAACTCTGGAAACGCTATCAAGATCATAAAAATAACATCAATACAGTACTTTATAATGAATGTAAAAAACTTTACTCGAACCATGTCAAAGCACTAAGTATTCTGAAAGAACGACAAATACTCACAGACGGAAGTCCCTCTTCACTCTTTCGTTTCTATAGGAACAAAACACAGACTATTCGTAGGATTCCACCACTAAGAGTTAATGGTACCCTAATAACTGAGAACCTGGCAAAAGCCGAGATTTTAAATGATGAATTTTCAAAAAATGGTATACTTGACGATCTTCAACATCCAAACCCAATTCTAAACCCAAATTTTACATCAATAAATCTAAATGCAAAGTGTTCTATGGTAATGTTTAGGTCGAATGACATCTTAAACTGTTTAAATAAAATGAAACAAAGTCACGCTACAGGCCCAGATGGCCTATCAGCCTATTTTTACAAACAAATCGGCAGTCAAATCACTTACCCACTTGAAAAAATCTTTAATCAGTCTTTCTTGGAGTGCAAGTTGCCAAATGTCTGGCTAACAGCAAGTGTTGTACCCGTACCAAAAAAGGGGGACCCCTCTGATCCCAAAAATTATGGCCCTATTTCTCTAACATGTATTCCTTGCAAGATCATGGAAAACATTATAAAAAATGAAATGATGAAGTTTATAAATAACTTCAACATAATGAAAAAGGATCAGTTCGGCAGGAAGGCTTTTGAGTCGGTAGTTCATTCAAAACTTTTATTTAAGCTTTTCCAATGTGGATTTACTGGCAACCTCCTTCGCTGGATCAATGCCTTTGTCAGTAACAGAACACAACATGTCGTGCTTGGTGGTATTAGATCCATTGATAAAGTGATTATTAGTGGTGTACCACAGGGATCTGTGTTGGGCCCGCTGCTCTTTGTTCTTTTCTTGAATGATCTTCAATGCAGTAATGACGAAATCACACAAGCTAAATTCGCAGACGACTTAAAATGCCACTTACAAATTTTAACATCTGTGGACACGCAGATCTTACAGCATGGAATTGATGAAGTTGTAGACTGGGCAACTCCATGGCAGCTTCCTCTATCTATAAATAAATGTTCAAATTTCCATGTGGGGAAGACGGTGAAGTCGGATTACCTTTTGGGGACAAATGTACTCCAAACGGTGAATTCTGTTAGGGATCTTGGGGTGCTCTTCGAGTCAAATCTGAAATCTGATGTTCAGTGCTGCAATGTGTCTATGCTCGCAAATCGTCGAGCTGCTATCGTCCGACGGTCTTTCACATCTGGCAATCGAGAAACCCAGCTGTGGGCCTTTAAAGTCTTTGTGCGTCCTGTATTGGAGTACGCCAGCCAGGTGTGGTCACCGGGCTATTTGGGGGACATTGACAGGGTGGAGTCCGTGCAGCGACGGTACACGAAGGCATTGCCGGGCATGCGAAATTACACATACCCCAAACGACTAAGCATTTTAAAAATGGATTCACTTGAGTTAAGGCGTCTCAGGGAGGACTTGGTGTTAGCCTACAATATCTTGCACCACAAATTACCAATTGATTTACCGTTTTTTGAGCTGAGCACAACCACCAAAACACGTGGTCACAGCCTTAAGTTGACTCTCCCTAAACATAGGTTAAATTGCCGTAGGCACTTCTTTGCATGTCGGGTGGTCCCCGTTTGGAACTCGTTGAATGAGGAGGTGGTCACGGCCTCGTCTGTAACCGGGTTTAAGAGAATGTTGAAAAATGTAAACCTTACACCACATCTATTAAGGCCAGAGTACCATGCTTCTGAAATACCCAACGAGACATGATGGAACAATTGAAGACCGAGTGCTGGTCTCTGTTTTTCTTGTAAAAGTTACCTTTAACGTTGGGTAGGTTGTAAGTGGTTAATAATTCGACCCATTCCTACCCCATGTCCCTCTTGTGGGCAGGAAAATTGAATTTATTATTATTATATTAAAACAGCATATCTTTTTTTAATGAAACGGGGCCCTCTACTGGTCTCTCACCCTATGAAGAGGGACCCTTCACTGCATTGCCGCCTCCGGGCCCCAATTTTGAAGTTACGCCTCTGGGTACAGCAGCGGCAATAAAGTAAGGCTTAGGCTTTCTGGAGCACCTGAAAACCCATTTACAATGGCCAAAGCTTGGAGAGGGGGGGGGGGGGGCTAGAAAAATTGGCAGACCTTGTTGAAAATTGAAGCATAGTTTCAAATTAATGATTTCCGCAATAATTAAGTAAATTGACAGTAAGGCATCTTTACACCAGTGGGCAAATGGCCATGTTGGTAAAGGCTGTCTGGCAGTGAACTGGTGATGTACTGGAGCGCCAGTTCGAATCCGGCTCACATTACTTGAAAGAAATGTAAGTCCGTAAAGGTGACTTACTGTACTACGTTATTCTAGAGTATGGTTTTCGCTGATGGCTTATTTCCAATTTATCAACAATAATTGATAGAGTTCGCCACAATAGTTGTTGTACCTGAATACATCGTAAACCACTGTTTATTCGGAAAAATGAACAAGAATTACTAGTCTTCTTGAAATCAAAACAACTTCTTTAATTTTGTTTTCTTTCTAATAACTAACTTCATTATCATTTGCTTTGTAATCCCGTCTCGCCGAATAATATTTTCCTTTAAATTTCCATCTCTTTCTCGCACAGCCGCACTCGCTGCGGCTAAACATATAAAATCAGAAACCGCGTCTAATCACAAATTCCTCCCAATCGGGAATGCATCTTTAACTTCGCCAATGTTAAATTTTTAAAGAATATGTTGTGGGTTCGGCGAAACCGGAATACACCGTGCATGATAGTCAACCTTTTTATTTGTTGCGATAAAGTTGACCAGTTTGTATTCGATTTCTATGTTTAGGTTAATAGATATCGACTTGTGTTTGTTGACACAAACAAGTAATTTTGTACTTCGTGCCAACACAAAAATCAAAATTAAAAAGAAAAAAGGAAGCTTGATACAATTTTCAAACCACTCCCTAATGTACCTCCGTTTATTGTTAAAGATCATATCATTTCACTAGCAGCTTCTTTAAGTAGCTGAACTAAATTTTGAACTTAAAGGTGCTTGCTTTCATTAAATTTTATCTCTTCAGAACACGCTTTTTTTCGGTTTTGGGGATTGGTTTAGGCTGAAGTTTTTTTATTATTCGGCGGGGCCCCCCCCCCCCTGCAGACTAGTATAAAATCTTCAGCCTAAACCAATTAGGATTAGGTACGCCTGAGTGATCGCGATTGGTGGGAATGTTGGCAGCCTTTCTTTTTGGAATGAGATCACTACTCGGCAAGGGTGACACTTTTTGTGCGAACTGTGTGATTCTACCACTTTTCGTTTTTTCGGTCGAACGACAGCAATAGTGTATTAAGGGTGAAAAAATTCTTGTGTTACAGGACCGCCCGCATGTTAAAAACTCCACCCGCGACACGCGTTTGTGTGTTGTTCTACTTTTGGTGCATGCAACTATTTTGTTGTATTGTTTTGAATTATTCTAATTGGTTATATCCGGTTGTTGAAGAGAAATGAAACTCTAGTGACCACTATTCGTAGCATTAAACCATTTGTTAATATCTCATCTTCGTACTCAGAATTAAATTACGTTAGACGACACACATATGGAGAAAATGCAAGGAATGCAATTGAAGGAAAAATAAAATAAGAATAAAACATAATACAAGCGAGACTTTTTGGCGCACGTTTTATAAAATTTAGATAAAAAAAACGTAAAAAAAAGCCTCTACCCTCTCATGGTTGGTTTCGTTGATAAAATTTTGTAAAATAAGGTAGGCTACCTATTTTTTATTTGCCCCAAAAAATATCGTGATAGTAAGGAACATCACCAATAATGTGTGCAAGTGCAGCCGAAATTGATCGGCACTCGTAACCAGGGTTGAAAGATATAGGCCTATCCCAAGTCCTATACAGGGCGAGTCAAAATTCAACCGACCCAGTAGAGTTAACAGCCGCATGATTTGGTTTAGCCCCCAAACAACTATCGATCGTTGGTCACCACGAAGGGGACCACATATTGAGACCATTAAAGGGTGCCCTCTGACCCTGCCCCCCCCCCTTAAATAAATTTTCTACTTCCGGTTCCTTTAAGAATATGTCATTGGTTCCAATTTGAGATATGTGCGGGCAGTCAATTCATTGTAAATGCAGAAAACATCATGTAAATCGGTCAACAATAGCACGAGCTATGGCCAAAACGTGTTAGTGCAAATGTTGGTTTCAGTGCATAAAATAATACCCTGAGCCGTCGTGTGAATTGGTTGATTGCGTGTAATAATACAGTATAAGAAATCGAAAACGCAACGATGTTTATGAAAGTGCGTCTATAGGACATGTTTTTACACATGTTTGTTGCATATGTAGCCGCTGGCATTCGACCTAAAGGAACCGGAAGTGGAATATTTATTTAAGTGGGGCCAGAGGGGGAGCAACCATGCTTGATCTTAATACCTATTCCCCTGAGTGTCCGACCAAGAAAGGACTTGTTTCTTGCTCAGTGAATTTTGGTAAGGGAGGCACCAGTCATTAGTTGGGTATAGACAGTACGTTTCTATGGCATACAGCACATTTGTTGAAATATTTGTTTGAACCTCGACAGGCCTTGTTATATGTGCTACAAACACCTGCTTAAATATGTGATAGCCGAACCCTTATCAATTTCGTTGTGTCTGCTATTCCGTATTGCACTGTGTTACATGTAATCAACCATCATATCAAAAACCGAAACTGGTAAAAGGGTCCGCCAAGTTCCGAATGGTTCGGCCCTTCAAAGGAGTTATATCAACACACTAAAACATTCGCTAAGTTAATCGCACAGACTAATAATTCGAAGGTTAAATGAAAACTAGAACATTGCTACTTTCGGTAGCAATGTTCAAGTTTTCATTTAACGTCCAAAGTATTATTCGGTGCGGTTAAGTTGGCGAATGTTTTGGTGTGTTGATATCACTCCTTTGAATGGCCGAACCATTCGGAACTTGGCGGCCCATTTTACCAGTTTTGTGTTTTTGATATGATATCACTCCTTTTTTTAAAGTTGTGTATAAAACTCAACTTCAATACCGTAGTTTTCCACTTTGCTATACCTTTTGCCTATAGGCCGAACTATTCTCAACTTGGTCACCTCTTTATAAATGTTTGATTTGGTTTTAATTTTGTTGTGATTTGTTTCATTTAGTTACTTTTGGTGTGTTGATATCACTTCCTTGAAGGGCCCAACCACTCTCAACTTGGTAGCCTCTTTACCAGTTTTTTGGCTTTGTTCATTTTGCTTTGTTTTTACACTTGGTGAATTGGACGTGAATACAATTTCTTCGCAACGTTGTTTAGATTTATCGTGATACACTAGTGTGTGTCTAGGCATGCACGTCGGTATACACGTTCTCATTGTCCGTACTTTGGCCGTCCAATGAGAGACGATGCCGACAATACTAACAATGGTTATAACAATATTTTTGTACTTAGCGCCCTCCCACGCCATCCTCGTTACGCCGCCAGGCTCCAAACCATAAAAGGTACGCAGTTCGCATTGTGCATTTGTGCAATTTCATAGCTTGAAGCCTTCCCGTTATCTCCGTATCGATGAATAATCACCCTATGGGATTTAACATGGTGATGAGCTAGTTAGCTAGCTAACACATTTACAATGTTACAACGTTATTGAGGGTCAGATTTTGCATTGAAAGCAGCTTAGCAGGCATTCCTACACGAGTTAATTTTTGTCAGGTGGGTCATTGCTCTCGATTACAACACAATTTAATCTTTTGTACCGCATTATTATTTTTCCCCAAGTACCTGAAATGTGCCCAACTATGCTTCAAGATATAAGACACTGACGCCATGGCGTCACGCTACAATGGTTTACAACCTCGACAATTGAATTGATGTGATGTTTGTAGTGGTTTGTTGCCTAACTTGGTGCGACACACTAGCGTTTATCTAGATTTCACAAAACTATTCAGGGTATTATTTTATGCACTTACGCCAACATTTGCACTAACGTGTTTTGGTCATAGCTCATGCTATTGTTGATCAATTTACATGCTGTGTTCTGCATTCGCCATGAATAAACTGCCCGCACAAATCTCAAATTGGGACCAATGCCCTACTCCTAAAGGAATCGGAAGTAAAAAATGTTTTAAGGGGGCAGGGTCGGGGGGCACCCCTTAATAATCTTAATATGTGGGCCCCTCCGTAGTGATCAACGATTGATGGCTGTTTGGTGGCTAAACCAAATCATGCGGCTGTAAACTCTACTAGGTCGATACTTTTGGCTCACCCTACAGGTTGCAATGTTTATCTACCATATATCTAGACATAGTCAGTTTTCGGATTTCGTTCCGTGGTTTTTTATTCTGGTAGTCATTAAAGTATAGTTAACGTTCATAACCCTTCATTTAACAACTTTATTCACAGTAAAGACAAGGGAGGTTGGAACTGGCTGCAGGGGACGATCGCCACAAGTGCCAAACGTATCATAGGGACAATTTCTTTTCGAGTTTTTCACCCCTAACTGCCATGCAAGGCTACTTCATTAATTTTTTACGTTGTTGGGATGAATCAGTACTTTTGATATTACTCTACATAATGGTTGGATAGCCTACAGAAATAAAATCTGCAAATATTTTTTTCTATGATTGTTTAGTGGTAATGGTCGAGCACGCAAACCACTGAGTCAAATGAATTTAACAGTTTACAATTGTGTTGTCAGATTGCTTAAAATGACTAAAAATGGCTAATGAAATTACGATAAATCGTAAGCTAACAGCGCTCCCCCAGACCCCCTAGCTGTCTACGAAAAAGTTGACATTGTTAAAAATTGCAATCAACTATCGACAGAATTAAATAAATATTTAATCACAGACCATTTTTTTCATGACAATAACTAGACTATAGGCGCACTGTTGAGTTGCACTGTTCTTATTTTTTTTCGTAATGTTTTCAATCCTATGCTAGTATAACTACAAATTTATATATACTTTTTAACTTCATCGTGATTCGTGCTATCTATTTTTCAACAAATTTATACTTTACACCTTTTTTGTTGCACATAGCAGTAGCATTTTTACTGGCTTTAACATCCCGTTTAAAAATGAAGTGCGCTTTGTGTGAAATTATCGGTTATTGCTTTCCATCTTAACAAAGCTGTCGAATTTCCCTGGCAAAGTAACTGTTCGTCTGTGTCAGCTCGGATTCTGTGACAGACCACATCATTCTCCTTCAGCGGCTGTTGTATCTAATATCTAACATCTAATACGGCTTGTTCAGGATATTATCTCAACTCACGCCCCCCCCCACCCCACCCCACCACTTTCCCCGAGATGATCACATGTCTGACGGTTTTCATCACTGGATTTACCCCTCTTCTTCAAAGACGTGATGTAAAGTGCAAAGTTGAGCCAATTCATCTGTATGAGAATTAGTTTACTTGAAATGACTTAAGGCGGCAAGTAATTTATTTAAAAAACGTGTAACTTGCACTTAAATTGTTTCATTTGATTATTTCTCTGTCTATGAATTTTTAATTGCACTTAACTTCGTCCTACATTGTGCAAAGCTGTTACTTTTAAGCTGATAAGAATGTTACACAATTGACAGGCAGTGTTAAACATTTAAAAAAAAGTTAATGCATTTAATTTTTCTTTTTTCCTCTTTTTTAATACAAAGAATTTAGGAAATATGAAAATAAGCTACACTCAGATATTCAATCAAATGAATAAACAGTAAACAGTTGCAATATTATGAATATTTTCTGGGATGCGTAATACTAGGAAACAGGCCTATTCCTATTGTAGGCGGAGTGAACAGACCTTTATTTCAAATTTATATTTAGTGTTTTATTTTAATGACTGTACCATATTTGTTAATGCTCCTGAAAAATCTGGGGAAAATGCTCACTTGGCTAAGTTTGGGCTTTTTGCCTTTTGGTGTGACGTACTGCTGTTATTTGCAGGCCTTTGTCTTATTTTAGGTTTTCTCTTCAAATAGGACAAAGCTACGTATATCACATTTATTTTAATAGGCTTTCGTTTGCTCCATCACTTAGTGTATGTTTAGTTATTTTTAACTTCTTTCCACATAAGACAATAAAGATCTGAGCCTTCGCCGCCGACTAAAAATAAAACGGCACGTTTGTTAAGAGTGGTGGGGCTGCCGCTGCTAGTAATTCTGACATTGTTTACAACTATAATTACTGCTGCGCAAAGTGCCTTTCCTAAATTACAAATGTTAATAATAAAGCATTTAATTGTAGGCCAAACAATCATCAGAGCGATTGTCTTTAACAATGCTGAAAAGGTTCAGCAGGTTGGCAGTGCTGACGCTGGTCTAATACTTGACAACGCCACCAACGAAAATATTGAGGCGCACACCTCCTTCACGCACATCAACAGCGATCTTAAAACCATATTATAATCTACCAGCAACGATCAAAATATTGTAGGTCAAAAAAATGTTAGCTCTTAGGCCTGATTAAACAATCTTTAGAATGATAGTTTTTAACAATGCTCAAAAGATTCAGCAGGTTGGCAATGCTGCAGGCGCTGGTCTAATACTTGACAACTCCACCAACGAAAATATTGATGCGCACACCTCTATCACGTACAGCGATAGCGATATGAAAACCATATTATAATCTATCAGTAACGATCACAATATTGTAGGTCAAAAAGTAAGCTCTTAAGCCTACTTTAGCCTTTAGGCCTAATTTTTATCTTTTAGGCCTAATTTTTAGTTGTCATTTTTATTTTTTAAGTAGCAGCTGCGTTTGAGAGTAGGTTTAATACGTCACGGCATCGAGACTATACACGTTGCCGTGGTAACGAGGAATCATTAGACGCATTCGTGCTGTGGTGAAAATACATCGTCTCATGTACAGTTTGGTTTTATATGTATCACTTCGCCATGATACGATGATTTAGGTTTCATATTTGGGATTCCCATCGCTAGTGTAAATGTTAGTTTCATTGCAATCCCTCCAGCATTCTTTTTTTCAAATGAAGCTAAGGTGTATCGTTAACGGAATCCTTTTTTTTTTTTTTTATGGTGGCGATGTTCCAGTTATGGTTAAAATGCGACAATCAAATGTTATTATTTCATTGAGTTACATCGAAAAAGGTTATTAGCTAGAAAGAAGCAACCAAAATTTAATTTCCCGTATTTTTTAAAGTTCACTTAACTACCACCAGCATGGTGTATGCTCCGTCGGAATTCCTTAACTATCCACGACTCCAAATTTACAATGGTGAGTGTTAGAAATAAATTCGAAAATTTGTTATTTCTCCCGTAATAATTGTTCGATTTACGGAAAACTTTGGCTCAGAAATACCAATTAGGGTATCAAGCGTTGTACAAAATTTCATCCCAATCGGAACTTTCGTTTGGGCTCCACTCACACTAAAAATGTGCAACCAATCAATATTTTGCAATTTGGTGTGCGTTATAAGTTACGCTTCGCTTGCTCGCTCCGCCAATAATCGGTAACGATTACTTTTACAAAAAAAAAACCTATTGTTTAAAAGTAATAATCGGTAACGATTACTTTTAAACAATAGGTTTTTTTTAGAAAGTTTGGCGAGTTATTTTAAATTTCAAAGTTTCAACGCTCTCACTAATAACCAGAATTCTTGAATAGCAAGAACATGTATAAATTCTTGCTAATAGTCATAGGTCAGTACCGTTGTGCTGAATTGTGACTTGTTGTTTGAATATTGATTGCTGATTTATCAAAACAAGCGATAACGAGCCAAATATAAGCCAAAACAAGCCAAAACAGTCCACGTTTTTTTCCAGAAAACATGAAACAAGCCAAAAAGAGTTAAAACAATCCAAAACTACCCCAAAACAAGCCAAAATAAGCCAAAACTATCAAAAACGAGCCAAAACAAGCCAAAACTATCCACGTTTGTTTCCCGAAAACATGGAACGAGCCAAAATTATCCAAAACGAGCCAAAACGAAAAACAAAACGTGAAAAAAAATCTGATAAAAAATTTACAAAAATACTACCTAAATATAGTTATAGGTGTGCGCATAATGGACAATGCTTAAAACACTTAGCACATCTGGCATGCTAATACAAGTAAGACAAGACGTTGCATTTACTCTAAGAAAAAATCAGCTAATCATTGATGAATACATCTATAACTACATTTAGGCAGTATTTTTTGTAAATTTCCATCAGATTATGGCTTTTTGGCTTGTTTTAGACAGTTTTGGTTCAATTTGATTCATTCGATGTTTTCGGGAAAAAAGACTTGGATCGATTTGCCTCGTTTTAGCTTGTTCCATGGTTTACATGACACCAAAAAAGGTTTGTGTCCAGACGCTGTAAACCAAGAAGGTTCATACGGTTTAAAAAAGGTTAACTTTTTTTGCGTACCCGCCAAGTTTCAGCCAATCAAAGTAGTGATACCAGAACAAAAATGTGTGCCACAAAGTTGCTACATGGTGTACCAATCTCACCGAATGTTTTCCCCTTATTAAGTAGGATATCAAGCCCATTAGCGAACAACTGCCAACCTAATCTCACCGAGTATTAGATCAAAGGTTAAATGAAACGTGAGCGTTGCTACAATTCGTGGCAATGGTTAAGTTTTTCATTTAATACCTGAATAATAGTTGGTGATTATCCTGGCGGTTGTTCGTTGGGGGGGG
>JAHWFP010218058.1:3987-47114 GCA_023313725.1 Lithobius niger | reverse complement strand
TTATAGTATTAACTGCAACTATAAACACAAATAACATGCACAGAAAATTAGAAGCCTCGTGTTTAAATTGCAAAAGTAATAATTTACTATGCATGGATCGAGTCACCCTTGAGATGTAGTATTGACTATGGGTTTGCTGCAGACTCCCTGGTAAATAGGTAAATATATAGGTAAATTTAAAAGTTACAAAAGTCAGTTCACAAAATAAATATGGCTTCGTGTCTGACCTGCCTCAGAAAATCGGATTGGGCATTTTTATAATATCAGCGCTCCTGCCCTTTTTCTACTGCGATTAAAATATTGTTTTAAAATAGCAACAATGCTAAAGCTGAAGACTTATTTAAAATAGGTGTTGTCAAGCTTAATAATTATACGAAGCTGTTGAAAAACCGTTTATTGTCCAATTTTCATTACTTTGGATTTAAAAAATGTCTACATAAGAGTCGAGACACTTTACATTGAAGATACTATTTATCGAAATAATTATGGAAAAAGTCGTACTAACTTTTATGGACGATATTTTTAATGAATTGTCAAAAACACTTAATCATTTTACATAAGTAGAGTTTATTTTAAAGAAATCGGTATGCTCTGTAAGTAGACCTTTATAGATAAACGACAGATTAGCGTACTAATTTTTACGTAAATTCGATGGTATATTATTTCATAGTAGCCTGTAAATTTATGTTTGTAAGTATAAAGTGTATTCACTTATAAATGTGTGTACATTTTTAGTAATGTACACAAATTGTATTGCATTGCGAAGGAAACAGTCTGCTTTAAAGACAAATCTTGGGAGAATGCTAATCTAAGAAAGAAAGAAAAGAAAACTTCCCCTACTAGAAAAGAAACTCAAACCAATGACTTCTCGTTGACCAGACTGGACGTTACAAACCCCCAGCCTGGTATGTCGCCGCAGTCGCCGTGAGGAGGTGGTGTTGGCCCGTTTGCGCATTGGTCACACTCGACTTACTCACTGTTTCCTTTTGCGGGGGGTTGACCCTCCTGAATGTTATTGGTGTCGGCGGCCACTTACGGTCCGGCACTTCCTTGTTGATTGTTGCCATCTTGATGGTTTTCGTCGTCGTTTCCATCTTCCGCATGACATTGTGCGTCAATTGGGCGATAAGTCTGTCCTCCTGTCCGGTGTTTTTCAATTCTTGCAGGAGGTACAGATCTATGACAAGATTTAGATTAGGGGTTTGAATAATATCTCTTTAATGTGTGGTGCAGTGGCAACCCGGACCACTGCACTGTGACTGAGGTTGGCGCTAATGACCAAGCTGTCGACGCGCCATTAAGCCTCATCTCTCCCCCCCCCTGGTATGAGGGAAGTCCTGTGTCGAGTCCCATTCGTGGCAGTTGTCTTTTCTGTCTTTATCAGTTTAGTGTAATCTTGTATTCTTACAAGTCCAGTATTTAATGGAGATAGTTTTCTTCGTTACTCCTTTTGCCTTGAGATTTATCATACACAGCGATATGTATATATGTATATACGTATACGTATATATGTATATATATGTATATATTTTAGTCCTCTCTCCAGCAAAACTAAAACTATTAATTTCTCCGTTTCTATTCAATATATTTCGACCAAACTTGGCCAGATAGTAGATAGCAACTTTTCCAAACTTTACACCAACTTTTATGCAATTCCGTGAAAGAGTAAACGTAGGAAACCTCACGTAAATTTGAAAACTGTTCACTTCTTGTTGTTTGTTGTTCTGGTTCTTGTTCTTCTTGGCTGACACGGTTTCAGAAAAAACTACTGCACCTACCTAAAATCTGAAACATGATCTGAGCCAGAAATTTCCCTGGGCTTCAACCTTACAGGGACCACTTTTTCAATTGGTCGATCCATTCCGGAGTTACGGGACCCTAAACGTTCATTTTGATTGTTTTACATTGTTTTAACCATTGTATTTAGGGAACAATGCCAATCAGCAAACTCCAGATCCATTCTTCGTGCATGCAACAATCGACTGCATGCATAAACCTTTATAGCGCGACACCATAGCTGTAAAAAAGGTACACGGATTACAAACAAAAACGTCAAGTGTGCCGTAAAAAAAGGGGTTATATGATTGAAGTTTCATTTTACTTGTTAAAATGTACACGGATAAAAATTGGTAATTTTTAATTGAAATAATCAAATGTACAATTCAGAAAATTGCATCTGTTTAAGTGCTGTTGTGCTTTACCAATCATAAACGTTACGTAAAGCACAACAGCACAACAGATCCAATTCTCTCAATTGTACATTTGATTATTTCAATTAAAAATCACCAGTTTTTATCCGTGTACATTTTAACAAGTAAAATGAAACCTCAATCATATAACCCCTTTTTTTTTACGGTATACTTGACGTTTTTGTTTGTAATTCCTTGTTCAGTGTCGAGTTTGAATTGGAATGAAACGGATACTTTGGCGTAGAAGTAGAGTGCCATAACAACCACGTATGGTCTCGTATCGCATACGCAACTACATTCCTCAAATCCATTAACCAAACAAAATTATGGTAACCATTGCCCCAAGAAACAAATGAGAAAAAAAAAACACAACGACTACACCAGATAATAAAACAGCTAAGAATTAGATTAAAGACTGTATTGCACAATCCACTTAAATTTGTTCCCAAGGAAAATTGAATAATGTTTTTTTTTCTTATTAGCTAGCAAACCAATTAAATTTCTTCATTCCTGGAGAAAATAGCAAAAAATTGCGTATTTCTTATCTTCTTGTGTTAATGGTTTATAGGTTACCATGTGCCGACCACACAGTCACCAACAATTGTAGTTGAAATATACTTTGTTGCTTCTATATTTCTTTCTTTTACTCTTTAGAAACTTCTGTTTGGTTAGTGCTCTCACCCCTTTGCACACCCTTCGCTTCTTTTTATGTGACTTTTCAACTGTACTGTTAGGTTGGCCGAAAAAGGGTCAGATTACTG
Organism: Lithobius niger; assembly: GCA_023313725.1. NCBI lineage: Eukaryota > Metazoa > Arthropoda > Chilopoda > Lithobiomorpha > Lithobiidae > Lithobius > Lithobius niger. Next base: position 44,164 of record JAHWFP010218058.1, on the reverse strand, counting down.
GAATCTGTGTGCAAATAACCAACGTATTGCCGTGCCCTTCCCTTTATCTCCTTCCTCTCTTCATTCGTTGAGAAAGCTTTGCACATTAGGCGATAAACTTACCTGGTATATAAACCTAATACGTAACTGTGTATTTGGCATAAATAAAAATGTAAATAAATTACATTTACTTAACGCTTTCGCGAACAAAATAAAAATTAGGTGGTCTGCATTTTAATCCGCAGCCAATTTGCGATGTCCGTGAATTAAAAAAAAGAAAAAGGCTCATAGTTTTACGGGACACCGTACACAAAATAAATAAATAAATAAATAAATACGTCCTGGTTGTAAGAAAAAACATACAATTATTTTATCCACTGTAATTAAGGGTGGCTACTTCGTCCAATATTCTCTGATACATATTTGAAATATTTATGTATTTTAGCATAAATTTACCATATTTTCATCTTAAAGCTAGGAAGTTGACCACCAATAAACGGACAGATTCTATTACGGTGTGCGTCACTACGTTCATGTTACTAACAACTTACTTACCCAGAAGTGAACACTTGAGAAAGTGGAGGAACAATTTGAGAAGAAAAACTTTTTGTATATTACCGGGAACAAAAGTTGAATTTATAGCTGCAAAACTGCAATTTTACGTCGTGTCTGATATTGTCCTGCCGTTTCCATTCTGTACTGACTGCATGATCATTTAAACCCGTGTGGTATTTGCAAGCTTCATGGCAACAATCGACAACGCCATGGTTGGTAGCGTGTATTTTTAAAACTAACAGGTGGAGGTCACCAGGCTCTTAATTCCACTCTGGGAATTCCTTGGGAACTTTACGACAAAAGACTTGGTGCAGCTCAATGGACAAACACGCAGAGACTGCTATCGAGTTGAAAGTCAATAAAGCACGTATGATAAAGTTGGTCACGCAATAAACCCGTTTTCGCAGATTTGTTTTTGGGAGGGAGTAATTTAATTATTACACCCTTATTAAGAGTTGGGACATCTTTTGATATTTTATTTAGAAGCCATATCAATTCACCAGTGGCGTACACGGGGGGAGGGGGGGGGGAGCAGAGGCAAAGCCTTGTGCCGACATCTGCCAGTGCAAGGCCTAAAGGCCTAAGAAAGGCCCAGACACACGTAAAATGGAAAAAAATGGGAAAAAAAGCAGAAAGAGGTAGAAACGGGTAGAGAAGAGAGAGCAAATAAATTAAAATATAATATCCCCACAAAAACATCCACAAAAACTTACTGTGCCCTTTTACTAGAAGTTTTCCCTGCCCTCTCCTGGGACTGTGCACCCTACTGATATCCACTATTAATAATAATAACGGTGTAAAACACCAAAATAATAAGTGTTTTGGGAAACGGGAGGGCAGAAGTGCCGCTTTCCCCGATCCAATGTGAAAAGTGGAAGAAATATTTTTTTAAAAATATTATTAAATCCGTTCTCTTAAGGAAGCGCCTCAGGTCCACCTCTTCAAGCCGATGTCGGAGCGAGCCCACGGAAGGAGCTGACACAACGGTCTTCGGTAGAAAGTTCCAAGGTTCGATTACCCACACTGCAAAGAACAATCAGCGAATCAGTGAACAAAAGAAAAACGAAGCTTCTACTCCATTAATAAACCATGTAATTTTTCTTTAAGCGCCATATGTCACTTGCGTCAGTCGTGGGATTCGAGCCAGCATTCTCTTGGTTTGGAGACGACGATGCTAAGTTGCTACCTCTTCACAACACACGCGCCCGTCTTGGCCTCTGTTTTTTTGACTGAGAAGTAGTACAATGCCGATTAGATGGCTTTTTGCTATAGTGGGTTTTAAGAATTAAAACAAGATTAGAGCATTTTTTAGAGGTGGGTCAAGCCGGTTCCGTGGAACTAATTGTGTGGAAATTCGAAATGCACAGAACTAGATTACTACACCACACTACAAATACTTGTATTTGTATTTGTAACATTCAACGTTTGCATGAAGACATCTAATATTGAGGTTTTCAAGTCATGCATAACCCCGGGACCAAACTACCTGGGAACCATCAATCTAACTCATGAGTACGGCACGTGATAAAAACAGGACATTCCCAAGACCTCAACAACACAACCACCCTTATACCGGAAAAACAAAGCTTCCACACATTACCACATCCCACAAACTAGGAATTTTCAGTTTTTTCCGCTAAGAAAACTTGGCACAATATTTGTGGCTTACCCATTCTCCTTACTTCGAAGCCTCTTCTGGAAAGAAGTTGAGGTCCCCTGCGCCAGTTTCTGCAATGGCTTAGTTTAGTTTCTTAAGCGTTTTTAACTTGTTTTAGTTGATCTGACAATCCCTGGCTGTTTTCCATTTCTATCGATTTTTTTTATTGATATTTTTTATTCTTTTTATTGATCCCTTGCAGCACATTTGTATTGCTGCATTTGTATTGCTGGATAACGAAGCACGATAATTTCGAAATGTTGCAATTTATTTATTTTTTCTTCATATTCACGGCTTGACACTTATTATTTGTTTTAAGTTTTTTTCCCTCCTTACGTGAATTCTAGGCATCTGTCCACACCAAGCCATCATGTATTTCCTTAAAAATCGCTTCTAGCGCCAATGCGCGACCGTCAATAGCTAGGTTATTATAGACTCAAAGTCAGGGAGTTCCATATCTGACCGACCCGCATTATGGCTACATATAACATTCGTGGTGCAATTAATATTGCCAAAAAATATTTTTTTAATGGTTGGGATCTATAAAGTGCATAGATTCAGGTTACAACGATTAAGATAATATAATTAAACAACAGGCTTGTACCTGGTTTTCTGTTTGCATTGTATTAGCAGCTTGCGTTCATCGCACGATAGATTAGACAAATATTGTAATTTAGGAAGGCAGGTGACCCCGTGGCAAAGATACAGAAAAAGTTATAGACAAACTCAATTCCTCACTCAATTCCTTTTCAAAATATTAGCTTTTTTTATTGACCGTGAAACGGACGTGAACACGTATGTTCACGTCCGTTTCACGGTCAATAAAAAAAGCGAATATTTTGAAAAGAAATTGAGTGGGGGGGATATGGTCGAGTCATAAGCGTAGGCCACAAAAACTACGTCGTTGTGTGTCGACTCTGTTCATGAGGTTTAGTAATTGACTAATGTGTTTACAATGATTTAGCCTCACCCTTGTCTAACGTAATTAGTAGACACTAATATTCATCAGCTAGCTCAACCTACTTCGTATCGTCTTTCCCATTTATTTCGTCAATAAAAGTACCAAAAATAAAAGACATTTCAAATTCCAACTAATTGGAAAATGGTTAAATGGTTTTAAATGGATTTAAAATTGTATTAAAATAACTCTGTTTTAGTCTCAGCTAAACTGAGAAGAATTTTGCAACGACTTTGTCCGTCTGTCCACCACCTTTTTCAACTTCAAAACTACTTCTATGGTGAGGGTGGTAATTCAAACGAAACTTGCCTACAAAATCAGAGTAAGAGGAGAAAGTTTCAGCCTCAAAGCAATCTGAAGCATCTCTTATAGGAGTAAATGGAACCCAGTTCTTTCAAAAGTAAAGATCTGATTGCGACTAAATCTTTCTGACTCGCTCTGGATCAGCTGATTAAACAGCACAGAGCCTTGAATTAAAGCCAGAATATTCAGGTAGCTCTAAAGATTTGACCTGAACAGTTGGCATTTCTAAATCTACACTAAACCATGCGCAATGGCTGTTTGCCGTGACGTCACCATGAGTTAGCCAATGACGAACGAGAACAACGGCTGTTTGGCCGTCTGATTGGACTAGCCCAGTCACGTGACATGCACGTCACAGCAACAGACATGGCGCGTGGTATAGCCCTTGGCAAACTTGGAGGAATTGAGGCATCAATATTTTCTTGGGTTCAGGTTAAAGTTAGGATTTGCATAGGCAGGAAATAAAATCCGCTCACCCTGTTTTGGGAACTGGTTGAAACTAGGAGGAAGTTGACAATTTGGTAACCTCGCCGTAGCAGCATCAGTTAGTTTTCTTGCATGTAGCGCATTTCTTTTGCCATCCTATCTGCTCGGATATAGCCGACCTAGCAATTGAACGACTCGACTTGACAGAGCATTATATTGTTTAATAACCCCGGACCTGGGTAAATGAACGCTTTGAACTCAGCCGCTGAAAAAGATGTAAGATTAGTTTGAGGCTGTCCCAGTTGAACCTTTCCTGAATCTTGACCATCTTTATATCACGAGCCTATTGTTTTTTTTTTCGATTGCTCCCCAGGAATCCTCTTGAAGCTACGCATCACGCGTAAGTATTCTGAATGGGGTTTCGTCGTAATTTGCCTTTTTGATTTCGTACTGACCTGGTTATTTAGCTTTAGTGAGGTTTTTATTATTTCTTTATTTCAGTTCCTTTGACAAGTATTCCTTTTAATTTGAATCTTATGGACATGTCATTTTATGTAATACGTTGCCCGAGGCTCTGGACATCTATCTCTCCTGTGGTACGTCATGGTGACGTACGGGCCAGCGACGTGTGCTCCGATGACAATTCACATTCTAGGTTCTCCTGACAGTCGTGGTCGTAATCAATGCTGCTCTTAGGATTTCAACTAACTCGTATGCCGGTTTTCCTGTGGAGGCACTGACGCGTGCTTCTGCAGCAGAGCTTCGTGGACACTTTTTATAATGTAACTCAATATTGAAATATATTTCGTTGAAATTTGTGAGTTTTTGGTTATGCCTATTGCTGGTTATATGGCTCTGTAGCTCGTGTTGGGGTTGTTCCAGCCTTCATGACTTATAGCATGGATATAACTGCCATAGGAACACTTGGTTTGTCTGGCGATTTAGGAGCGCCGTCTTGGCTTGAAAATGCGTTGTTTTTTAACAATAATTATCTAACGGTGCGTTTATTTGTTGCAGTTAGGCCTTATTTGAGCTTTACTGTTCACGTTCCCTCAGGCATGAAAAAGAGTAGTCCTTCACTAATTTGGCTTTGTCTGCAGCCAGCGGGAGTTGATTTTTAATGAAGAATTTCTAGTTTGCCCTGCTTGAAGAATTTTCCAAGTTCCTTCTTATGGCCAACCTCAAGTTCGTCAAGCCATTGAGGTCACACTGGGTTTTATAGAAGCCTTCTTGGTTGATGTCTCTTGAGCATCGAGGGTGCAAACAAAATTTGTTGCGGTACGCATGAACCCAGTTTCTCCTTGAGGAACGCATGCCCTGTTTGTGTTTAGCATAACACGCTCCACGCCTTAATCTTATACTAGGTTTTAATATACCACTGTTTTCTTGAAATATATCAAACCCCGAGTTTATGAATTTATAACTGTACATTTTACTACATCAATGTTTTAAATAAATAACCAAGCAGTTATTCCTTGTATACGTTTGGATTTTATTAGCTAGTTTTAGAAAGTGGATTGCATTTCAGGTGGTGTCTTGTGCCTCTATCACCGTTTTTATTAAGAATTTGTGAATCACATTGAACCTAGTGACCTCTTTGCTAGCGAAAAAAAAATCGGTTTTATTTATTGACAATCCATCAGCTCACCCCCCTCCCCTCATCCCTTGTGTTGAGGGAAGGTATTACATAATCCGATAACCAAGAGCCATACTCCTTATTACGGACAATGTGAGGACCAGATTCAGAGGAAAGATCAACTGGAAACAGTGAATGCTAGCTAGAAAATACATCCCTATCCATATTCACACCAGCTGTTTTTGGTTGGGTTTCACGGGAGTCCTTCATCGTTACAAACTCTCCTCAAGACTAATTGCAGGTTGTTCAGACTCTAATAGCTTGGGAGTAGTAGTGGAACTTCCAGAACAGCACAAATTATCTCGATTAATTGAGGCCGAAAGGTAAAGAGGAGGGGTCAAGGAACTCGAGACTTATTCTTCATTCGCTGGATTGGAACGTCGAACCATCTTAGCTTGGCTTGGTTTTTCAGCTCTAGTTGACAGAAATCTGTTGAATTTTTCTTCACCTGCTCCTGTTTCGAAGTTGGCAAATCAAAACGCTGGGCCGGAGATGACAAACGTTGCTGTGTAGAGGTCAGAAAATCCGGTGTCTCAAACAATTCTGTGTGGAAACTTATAGGCTTAGGTCACCTTAGTTTGGCCAGTCCGGAAAGACAAAATGAGCAGACTGAACTTCAGATCATCTAATTGTCATTACTCTGGCAGATTTCCTGACTTCAGAGGCATAAAAGTCCGGGGTAGTTTCTGCAGAGTCAAACAAAACTGGTGGATCCAAGGAGGTATGGAGGTACAGTCTTGGGGTTGAATAGAATTTTGAAATGGCCTCTGGCAATCCTGAATCCTCATCAGTTGAAGTACCCACAGAACGAGAAAAAGGTGGTTGTAAATTTCTGTGCACAATTGTCTGGTGAACATCTGGTAAATCCCTCTGGCGATTTAACTCTCATTCCCTTGCTAATCAGCGCTGGTGAGTCATACAAAGTTTGTATGGCGAATAGTGACTCATGACAATACCTGGGTTTTCCCTAACGAACTTAGCTACAAGGACTGATCTGTAAGACAACAGTTTCATTGTTGCAACTGTGGTATCTTCGTGATATAAATTAAATGCTGCAACAATGGTCCACAATGAAAGAGTTGTACAATGACAGTTTTGTAACTTTTATTATATTGATACAAATTAAATTCTTACATACTTGTAATATGTACTAAAACTTTGCAGTAGCATGTGGACCTCGTAAGCCATATTGCACTTACGACTAAAACGCTTGCAGTTTTATAACTAAACGTAAATTGAATTATTCCATAACAGCAATATGATAGCTAATATATTTAAAAGACAATTACATCCATTTTTACATGCATGTTTTACTTTTGGATTACTTACACTATAACTAAACACAAGAATTGCGGTAAGAATACGTTACGTACGTCCAATACAACAATTTAATTACTGCATCACCAAATCACGATACGGAGACCGCCATTGTTTTGCTGGAACGCGCAGAAATTAATGCTGACCGATGGTGCCAATCAATTTCGACTCGCAGCCAATTGAGATTGGGATGTAAGTCTGTCGGACGCTTGATCCAACAGAGCTATCTAAATCGGCTGCGAGTCGAAATCGATAAGCACCATCTGTCGGCATTAATTTCTGCGCGTTCCAGCAAAACAATGGCAGTCTCCGTATCGTGATTTGGTGATGCAGTAATTAAATTGTTGTGTCGGACGTACGTAACGTATTCTTACCGCAATTCTTGTGTTAGTTATTGTGTAAGTGATCCAAAAGTAAAACATGCATGCCAATATGGATGTGATTGCCCCTTTAAATTAACAATAACATGAATAAAATAAACAGACGCAATGCAGCATTCAGAGTTCTAAAAACCTTTATATTGTGAACAATAAGAACGTTTAAAAAAAAGTCCATTTTGCCAGCCCCTAGCTTGGCCGGCTAAAAGTGGTTTCTTTTGCCAAGGAAAACATACTTAACCTGATAATTTTTGCACTACATTGATCCTCAATGTCGTTTCCCTGGAGGTTTCTTGACTGCATGTAGCCGCCTGCGTGCAAGCCCACACTACACCTGCGGGGCGAAATCCTCCCTTATAAATGCTAGCCCGTGCACGCTTTCGTCATTTATTTTCCTCTCAATGTGTCAGGCGGTGATTCGAGAGAGGAGGTAGGGCGGGTTTGGTTAAGTTTGTTTTCCTTGGCAAAATAAACCATTTTTAGCCGACCAGGCTGGGGGCTGGCAAAATGGACTTTCTTATTGCTTTGGAAAAAATCTTAACCTGATTATTTTTTGCGTTATCAGGAGACCTCGTCAAAGTTAGGTGGCGGGCACAGCCTTGACGGGCGCCCTGGGTTGCAAGCTGGCTTCTCCCAAAAACTTAATTAAAAATTTCGCACTTTTTATTCAGAACATTGGTAATGAAACAAGAATTTTGGTTTCTTTTGTGGTATTTGGTGGCCCTGAAAAGGACCGTTGGTTTTGATGAAGGGTCTTGCTTCCTTCTAGGGTTGACTTGCTTCCTTCATGGATAGGCTTGCTTCCAACATGGGATGGCTTGCTTCTGCTTCGTTCTAAGTGCTTAAGGGGGTTGACTTCTGTCCTGGCGGTGACGATTTGTCCCAGCCGGTGTAGTCCCTTTTCTTCTCTTGACATGTCCCTCTGGTAGTGTGAGGTGAAAGTTGATGAGTTGCGCCATGATGCAGCTGCGAGGATCTCTTCGATCGGATTGGCATTGTGGTGGGCCCACGATGTGGAGACTGCTCTTACTTCGTGTGCTGTCACTCTCATGCTACTGCTCGCGCTGCTGTGCTTGTCGTAGGCTGATTCAATCGTCTTTCTAATCCAGCGTGATACCATTGCTGCAGAGGTTTCGCCGGATTGAGAGTCTGTAGGGAGGAAGAGTTGATTTCTCTCTTTTTCGTATATCTTTCTGTTGAGTTCGAGTTAAGCAGAAACACAATGCTCGGATTGGGTATAATAATCGTTCAGGCTCGTCACCGAGGATGGTTGAAAGGGCCGGGAAGGTTATTGGTTTTGGGAGTTCAGTTGGTTTTTCTGTTTTTGCTTAGAAGCTTGCTCTTGGGTACAATGTAACTGAGGAGTAGTTTGGTCCGAAGATGTAATAGGCTGGATCGGCTTATAAAACTCGTATTTAGGAGCAGCGTAGGCTGGCAGCCAGTGTCACGAGAAAGACAGTTTTACGGGTCATTAAGTGTAGGGAGCTATCTTACATTGGCTCGTAAGGTTCTTCCATTAGGGATTTTAGAACAAGTGACAGGTCCCAGTCGGTTGCTGTTCGTCTTGTTGTTGGTCGTTCGTTCTCAAAAGAGCGGAGTAATGCAGGAATTCGGTAATCTTCGAGAAGTTTTGTTTTATTTGCTGCTTTGAAGACGGAGTTTAATGCTGAACGGTAGACGAGAATCATTGAAAAGAGTCATTGAAACATTTCAGGAGGTCAGGTAGAGGGGGGTCGATTGGATTAACTTCCCTTGTGATACACCAATGAATCCATCTGGTTCAGTGGCTGTCATACATTCGGTTTGTAGAGTCTCTGGTTGCTTTTGAGGGGGATGTGTTCGGCACCTTCTTGATGAATTCCAGCCTTTTTGAGGAGTTTGACGATAGTAGCCATCCGTGAAGGTTTAGGTTCGGAAGGTTTAGGTGGAGCTTGGTCCCTTTCTGTTGTGACAGAAGATCTGGAAGAAGAGGCAGACTTCCTTGAGTGTAGACTATTAGATATAGGAGGCTGGGAAACACGGTGCTGATGGCCACAGGGGTGCAATAGGAGAAAGAGACCCCAGCTTTCCTCTATTTTCTGAAGGACCTGCGGAAGTAGCTTGAATGGTGGAAACAGGTATGCGTACAGGTTTTGCCACGGGAACGTCAGGGCATCAACTGTTAATTCCTGTTCGTCCGGAATCAGATTGATGTAATGGGGAAGTCTGGCATTGTGCTTTATGGCGAATAGGTCTAACATTGGTGTGCCCCAGATGTTGAAGAGATATTCGCAAGTGGATTTCTTGAGGCTTCATTCTCCTGTCAGTGGTTTCCGTGCGAGACAAAGAGTCTGCATTCACATTCCTGTTGCCTGGTATATGAAGTGGAGGTAGGGTGACGTTGTTTTGGATGAAGAAGTTGAAAATTTCTGAGGTTATCTTGTGTAACGGGCGAGATTTTGTTTCTTCTTCTTTTCGGGTGTAGGACAGGGCTGTTGTGTTGTAAGCTTGGACTTGTATGACCTTAACTTTAATATGAGGGCGAAAGTGTTGTAGGGCAAGCTGGATTGGTCGAAGTTCAAGAATGTTGATGTGGTCTTTGTTGTTCGGCGGCCAGTGGCCTGAGACTTCCAGGTTTTCCATATGGGCTCCCCAGCCTTTGATGAGTCGACGGGGTGGTGATTCGTGTAGTAGAGGTACTGTTTCCGTTAGGTTTGTGATGTCTGACCACCATAGAAGGCATTCGTTGGAAAAGTCTCTGTTCCAGGTTCTTTTCTGGTCCCATAGATCTTGGTAGTCTGACCAGCAGTCGATTCGATGATGGTGAAAGGGGCGGACCATCCAGCAGCCGTAGGGTATGAGGTTCACCATTGCATCCATCTTTCCGATAAGGGAGTTTAATTCTCGGAGTGAAAGGCAGGGTTACTTTCGAAGTTGTCAAACGTGTTTTAGAAGGTCTTGTATTCGTTTAATGATGGAGAGATTCTTGCCGGTTGTAGATTGAACGAGGTGCCTAGGAAGGTGAAGGATTGGGCTGGGGTTATTTGAGATTTGGCTTGATTTACTCCGTATCCCAGCTGGTTTAGGAGGCGGATTGTCTGATCTCGGTTGTGTTCCAGATCGAAGGAATCTTGGTTGTTGAGTGCCCAGTCGTCGAGGTATGCATTCGCCTGGATTTGTTGCTGGTGTAATGCCGCTAGGGCTTGTTTTAGAAACATGGTGCTGCATTTAAACCGAAAGGAAGAGAATGGAATTCGTAAACGTTTTTGGTCGAAAGGATTACCGTGTTCCGAGTTAATTTTTGCCAGGTTGGGAGGAAATGCCGGAGTCTCGCGCCGACTGGATAGATGCTCGGACGAAAGGCGTCATTGTTGTCCTTTCCGAAAGGAGCTTCTGCCCCCTGGTGTTGAGTAGTGGCGACGGCGATCGGGGGTGGATGCACGCTTGTGTTGGTTTCTTTGGCCGGAGCAGGAGCGTGATACTTGGTCCAGCTGGAAGGACTAGGGCTGCTTGGCGTGCTGAAAGGATTTTTCGTTATTTCTGCTCTTGGCTTGTTTCAGTCTTCTGACGGCTGTCTGTTAGTGGGAGGTTTGTTCTTCTAGAACGGAGAGTTAGTTGATTGATTTCGCTGTGGTTTAGGCTTCCTTGAGATGTCAAGGTGCGGTGCAAGGGATGGGATTAATCATCGAAAGAGTGTTTCAGACTCATGGATTGGATGGTTCCTTAGACAGTGCCTAGTCGAGTCGTTTAGGTTGTTTGCCGTCTTCAGAGCTATTTCTCTTAAGAGCAGAGTGTTATTGAAAAGAACTCGTGTAGCCCAGTTAAAGGAATGAGAAATGGCAAAACTGGCTTTCTGAAAGAGTTGTGTGATGAGGGATTTGACGTTTCGGATCTCTTCAGGGCTGGCATCGGGTGAAAGCTTCTCGCAGAGGACGTTAACTGCTGTGTTTAATACGTCGGCATGTGAAGCAGCGCGGAGACTCAGACATTAACATTTATCTCAGGCATAAACATTTTACTCAGGCATAAACATTTAGGACGAAAGGCGGAACCTCGGCTTTCTTCGGGATTGAGAGGGCGGTGCCGAAATACAACTTCACTTCAGCGCATAGGATTTCTCCTTCGGGGTAAGTATCAAAATTGCGAGGATTTGTTGCGCCATCGCCGAAAGGGTGAAAGAAACTTGCTTCTCGTCCGGAGCGTGGAGCTGGTGGTTCCTTGTCGGGTATTAGGGGTTCACCTTTTCCAAGTAAGGAGCCTACATTTTGGAGGAGGCAAGTTAAGAGATTAGTTGACTGATCGAGAAGATTCCGTGGTTTGGAGTCTCGATCTCGGAGGGCGAAACCAAAGCCTGCTTTTAGTCTTGTATTGATGACGGGAGTAACAGCCGACTGTGACGACTTGTATAAAAAGCAATCGGGAACCATATCTTCTACCGTGTTGAGCAAGGCCGCTAGGGGGACAATTTGGTCTTCGCCTTTTTCGTCGGTGAAATAAATGTGTCAGAAGGCTTGGACCTCTTGCTTGACTGGGGTGAAAGCTGAGATGAACGCTTTCGGCTTTCATGACTAGCGGTTAACACTACCCATTCTTGAGTATGAGCTCTTCGGACAGAAGACGTACAAGATGGGGGAGGCATCGGATTTTCTTTCGTGTGTTTTCGGATGGCAGACTTGACAATCAAGTTGACTTCACTCCTGGTCACACTTTTTCGGGACGAGTTGGACGAAAGGTCCAATGGTGAGTTAGAATTCGGCGGGGGTTGAAGCGATGCAGCAGCCCAACGATAATTCCTTTTCGCTTGACGATAGGACTCCTTTACAGAGTGAAGATCCCTTTCAAAATTCGAAAGGGCAGGAGATTCATGGACTGGGGTCCGTTGGCCAGCTTCCAACTGGGACTCTTCGATGGTTGGATCCCAATGGACCGGTACAGCATCGGCAGCAAGGTCGAGGGCCGAGAACCATCTGCTGCTGAAGACGAAAGCACGAGCAGTAGTACAGGAGAGAGCAGCGTTAGAAGCAGCAGCTTTGGGAGCAGTGGCTATCTTGGGCTTGGTGTAGAATTCAAATTCCGGATGAAAGGCGGGAAACTGGGAAGCGAGGTGACGCAAGGCAACCTCTGGAGGAAAATGAATGACGAAAGCGTGCGTGCTCTCTCTTTTATAAGGGAGGACTGTGCCGCGCAGGTGCAGTTTGGGCTTTCTAGCAGGCGGCTACATGCAGTCAAGAAACCTCCAGGGATCAATGTAGTGCATAAATTATCAAGTTAAGATGTTTTCCAGGGCAATAAGAAACAAAATGTAGGGTTAATGAAACATCTTTATACACCTTTCAAGAGATAGTAATCACCCTTATCCAATTTTACACATGGATTCGGTCTATAAGTAATTTGAAAAAAGTAGACATTCAATAGCAACTAAAGTTACAGACTGTTTCTATTCTACGTCATTTCGTTCAATGTTTTGTTTTGAATCGGCCCATTCGGGGAGAGAATTAAATTCACCAATTTAACACAAAATAATTGACTTAAGCGTAAGCTGTGGGATTCCTAATAAATAGGACAGTTTGCTGAAGCGAACAAGCCTGTGTTTCAAAAAAACTATTGGTGTACCGAACATTCTTACCGAACAAGTCGTTAATGTGGAACAGCTGATCACTGAAACCCAACTGGCCCTCTTAAATAATAAAAGAAATTGAAATGATTTCTACTTAAATTGTTGATTGTTATTTAGCAGCTAAATGAAGCAACACTGCAACAGCTCTGTTAAAATTATTGATCCGGTTGATGTTGATTGCCCACAAATCAAAGGACTGTTTTGACGATGGTTAGCGGCCAAAATTTAATGGTTACATATTTGCTGACTAAACTCTGTAACCATTTTATTTTTGTGTAAATCGGTTTGGCCAGTCTTAAGCTACTCGAGACCCAGGTTTGTTGTTTCAGCAGCAAGATCATGACGGTCATAATGATGAAGGCAGTATAATGCAAGCTGTAAAATTATTTTAGGCAGGGTGAAAATAATAAATAAATACAAGTGTAATCTTATTTCTATAAAGGATGAAAATAATAAATCAAGAATTTGATTGTTCTCGCATTAGTGACATTGTCAGTACTTTAACTGAATTGTAGGTTTATCATTAAGAAGATTTAATTTCAGCGACGAAATGAGCTTCTTTGCTTAAGATATATTTTGTCAATTATTGTGCTCCACATATACGAGATCAGTGTTTCAAACATTGCAACAATGCTTAGGACAGACATTCCCAAGTAAAGTCCAATCGCTCCTCCAATATCTGCAATGAAACTGGTTAACCCATAACTGTATTCTTCGCTTATCTGATGATATACACATTTTGGATATGCAACCCAAACTTCGAACATCTCATTGTACAAATCATTTACAAAATAATTTTCTGTGTAAATGATTTTTTTGCAAGGCAGGTTGCAAGGGCAGATTGATTCGTCCTTTAACATAGCATCACCAGCTTTTTCCGTTGCTGCTTGCATTTGACGAACTTCTTCAGCTGTCGTACAGGCTCGGACGGATTTTTCCTCTCTCATGTAGGGTAATCTGTTGAATAGAAACACACACAAACAGAGCTTTTGGTCATCTCGATATTAAGAAACTAATAGTGTCCATGCATGTGGTCACTAATTGTCGGCGTTGGCACTAGACAAGCCATCCGCACAAAGCTTTAAATTATACAAACACGTAAACGGTCGAATTTGATAAGAAAGTAATATTATATTCACCTTTATTTCTTCATTTATTATTAAGGTATATTTCTTTATTTATTAAGGTTTTTTTCTCATTTGGTCAGCAAGAGGCGCACAAACAGTTGGCATTTCCAATCTGTGAACTGATTCACTTTTGAGTGTACAAACGCGTTGAACAACTGTCCAAATGATAGAAAGTTTGGTGGCTTGTGTCTAGGTCATTAAACATAATAATATTCCATCCCCCCCCCCCCCCCAAGATTACATCCACAGTGATACGTTCACTACATTCAAACATTCCTTAATAAAGTATGGCAAATAAAGTGTTTTCTCCATTGCTGAAATATTACACATTGACAAGCATTTACGTAACTTTTCTCAAAGCACTAACGGAACTGGCATATTAAAGTGTAGAGTGTGCGCGGCCTATCTTGAGTTCGCCGCAGAACGAACACAGATAATCGATTATACGTTTTTGGCAGCAGAGTGCCTTGTTGATATCCAAGATGGATGCAAAAACAAGGGCGGCCGTCGATTAAAGCCGCTCCCTCCAGGAAGACGTAGTCGCTCGTTAAATACTTCCAGGACTCAAGATACGCCGCGCACACAATAATCCTATTTGTTCCGTGATCTATGCTTCTATTTCGAAACGAAACGTGGCATCAGTTGATATCTATAACTTACGTTGTCTATAGATTCTTAGACAAGCTGTATTTTTCTTCGTGTGATGTAGCGAAATATGGATAAGCGTCCGACTACCTTTGCTGACGAAGATAATTTGGATACAGCGTCACCGGTCTATGAAAGTAAACCTACTGATAATAGGACACCAATTGTGCATGTGTTAGTGTTTGTATCACGTTGATCGGTCTGGTGCTACGATGAATGAGTACTTTCAGGATGAATTGCGTACAGAATAATTCCACTCAAAATACATTCAGAGACCCAAGGACTGAAATTCAATAAAACTTTAATTTGTGGCTGTTAAGGACGTCAATTTAGGTATGCCTCTGGTGGCAATCAGGAAAGCACAAGATCACAAAACATAACGAATTGTAATTTTCGATAGATCTATTGCTGTCTTGTGTAGGTGACTTAGACAGCAATAGATCTGGCGAAAATTAAAGTTCGTGATATGTTTTAGGATCTTGTGGTTTTTTCACTGGTGGCATAGGTACCTAATTTGACATCCAAAGATTGCTTTTAGTGAGGAATTGTATTTGAAGTCAGTGTTGCACTTGATGCAGCAGAGTATGTTGTGTTTGAGGAAGGGACTTTGTTTGCATGTTTTAGACTAACGTCCAGCATGTCAGTTGACATGGTTTTCTTTGGGGTTTGAGTCATAATTTGCCCAGATGCTACCTTTTATGTCTGAATTACAATGCAACCAATTCTTCACCTAAAAGTGCTAATCCAAGACGGTGTCTTAAACCTCTATCTATCAGCCAAATTGTTTTAAAGATTACGAGAAGAAGCAACACAGTAGCAATGCATACGATACATTTTACTGAATTCTACAATTCTAAAGTGGTTGCCATTCTTAGTTTTTGTATCTGCTTCACGTGTTTTAAGCATGAATTGCACAATTGTACTAACGAGTTTATTCCTAGTCTACAGAACAAAACGTACCCATTGACGGGGTAAAGGGTATACTGACAAAAGTAGCTAATTTGCTTGACAATAATACCTGCAGAGTTCTTTAGCTGGAGTTTCAGACCGAATTATTTTCTCGAAACAGTCCGCTTTACATTGGTAATGTTCAGCTTCTGAAACGCATGGTTTGTTCCAACTGTTAACATGTGTTTCCTAAAAAAAAAAAAAAATGATGAACTGTGATTTAGAAATGAAAAACAAAATTAGTTGGACTTTCACTGCAGTCACTTGAACTTCCTGAGAAAGGAATTACAAAATTAGCATTTAATTCAGGTAATATCTTAACCAACTGTTTCCTATAAATGGATCAGAATAATAATTTCACCCTAACTCAAATTTGCATGGCTGTCATATTCATAAAGAAGGAAGGATATGAAAGGTAGAGCACTTCAACACATTGGTTATTTGCACCCATTCTTAACACAAATCAAGCCTTATGTAGGCCAATAAAACTGTACGCAACTTACAATACAAACAACAAACATATGACCAATTTCTAGAGGTGAAGGAAATGCACCGAAAGGAGTGATAGCACAGAACATAATAATAACAACTGCGGCTGAATAACCATCGAGAATAAATGAAACAGTTGCGGCTAAAAAGCGTCCAAGAATAAATGCAGAAGATGCTGCTGAAAAGTCACAGAAAATAAACGCAGAATAGACGACTGAAAAGCCGCTGAGGTTTGTCCCCAAAAGATTCACCTGAAAGGCTACGGAGAACAAATGTTAGCTAAAACGATGTAGCCAAAGAGCTACAAAAGCAAAACCCAATTTAAGCTAAAGCAGAATGGACAATTGGACGTCTAGCATATTGACTCCACAAAAGTAGGACAGCTGAAATCTAGAATCCAAATGAACATATAAACATGTGTGCTTGTAAATCATATCCATGTATTCCTTGCAGTGTCATCTTATTTGTCCCAACTACACATATGTCGTACGCTACTGAGATTTTGGTTAAAAGTTAATATTTAGTTTTAGTAACTCGTGGAGTTTGTTTGCACAAACACTGTCCACACATGCCTGTACACGCTCATTGTTGTTTACTCTAAAGAGCTTCCGTGGAGCATTTCTGCACTCTAAATTCGTCAGTGTCTGGACGACAAGTCCTAGTTTTCAATTCTCTATAAACATTTTTAGGCTGTTTTTAATTCGACGTGTCACACGTCGAATTAATGCGGTTGTAGCCAAAAAACGGGGGTAGCGGATTTACGTCAGCGACATCTCCTCAAAAACCAGACACATTTTGTTCAATTCTGATCCGACGAAATTCAAGTATGTGGGTGGGACAGTTGTAGTGTAAAATATTAAAACACTAGGGATTTCACAGATTTTGTAATTAGAAAAAACAAAGTGGTACCCTCCAACGAGGTCTGTCTACGCGAAACCGTCATTCATAGTACACACAGTGTTGTGACGTCAGCGTTACACGTGTGATTTTCGAAAATTATAGCGTAAAATGACGGTGGCGATGTCGAAAAACGACGGCGAAATGTGGGTCGAGGGTCGGTTAGAGGTTAGACTTTCCGAGAAAAACTTCGGGATCGTTTGGGTTTGGAGGCGAAACTGCGTTGTACTTATGCCAGGCGGCCGGGAAAATAAACCGCGCCAACTGTTATAAATTACAGGGGTATAATCTACATATACTTCGTTTTGTGGGAGTACAGTAGAGAAGAATAACAGAAGTACATCTAGCAAAGGTATGTCGTATGGATGAACAATTTTTGGTGTTAAAAAAAATACGATTTGAGAAGCGCAACTCTAGATGAATGAGTCTGTGCTCAGTAGTAGCAGCGTTAGTTTATCCTTAAATGTCGCTGAATTGCGTGTAAGACTGGCGTGCGTGGGGGGGGGGGGGCCCCCAGCAGAGTATTTTTTGTCTTTTTTTTTTAAATTTGATTGTTCAAATATAAAACTGGACTTCCAGTAAACCCAGCATATAACAAAACCTAAGCAGCAAAGCTTAAACAAAAGTTAGCTATATGAAATTGTGGTGTGCCATTGTTGTGTGTTATTTTATCGTCGGCTAACACAAAAAGAAAGTAAATAATTAAATTTAAAGTAATCAGCCTTACGTATCCTCAGTGCAGTACGATCCCCACCTCCCCCCCCCCCAACCTTCTAATTTAATGCTGGAGTTACTGTAAAGTAAGGTGTTCGCAAATTTTAAAAAAATGTTAAAGCCTCATGAAAAAGAACGAAGAGGACGGGAAACTGTAAAGCAACGAAATTTTCAGGGTTTTTTTTTTAACAAAAATGATAGCATCAGGTGAGAAATCATTATCTGGCCGTATCTAACATGATCGCATGATCGCTCATTTGCCGTATTGCAATAGCAAAAGTTAGGAGATGGGATTTTTTTTTTTTTATGCGATGTGCAATATGTATAAGTTTCAGTGCACCACGCATTCCGAATGTATAGTAGTGTCCTGATTATGCTGCCTTTCCAACTGTATACGTCAGTCGCATATTAATTTTCTATCCTCCTTCAGCATTTCTGTACCAAGCAACACGTCGAATTACTGATGCAGTAATGGTGCGTCCTTGTTTGAAAAGGAAGCTTAGGCATGCATTCATACATATTTAAACTAATGTTCGAAATAAGGATTTTGGTAACGCACTTGCGGATAGAGTAGGCTTTCCTGCATCGAGAGTGTAATATCGGTGCTGATTCAAGTTGGGCGTGAAGTCTCACCTTTGGCTCAACAACTACGGCGCCTGTGTTCTATTAATGGATAAACTGACTATTTTTGAGTGGGTAGGGCCACTGACCAAGTTAGCGGCGAAGGGAACGAGAGCCCGTTTAAACTCGACAGTTTTGCAATGTGTTCTCATTAGTTTGTCCGTGGGTCTGTCCGTTCTGCAGTTACAGTGAACGGATTCGGATGAAAGCGGATAGGAGTATTCTCAGAAATAGGGTTGAATGACGTATGTACTGGATCTTATATCTGTTGCTAAAATTCCAAACTGGCGGACCAAAATGGCATCCCAAAAGTAGTTTTTGGTTTGTATCTTCTAAATCATTCATGAGATTGAACACAAACTGGTTATGAATTAGTACTAAAAACGCTTAAGCGTATAAAATACGGTAGTAAGCCTTAAAAAACATAAAGCCCTAAAGAAATCGATATTAGAAAAAGACATGTAAGCTATCAACGTCGTAGTAATACGTGTAAAAGAATCTCCAGCATCCCAAAAAAACAAGCTGGAGCTTCTTTTACACGTATTAGTGCGACGCTGATAGCCTACATGTCTTTTTCTAATATATATCTATTCCTTCGAAACTTTGAGTTCTTTAAGGCTTACATCCATATTTTATAGCTTAATTGTTTTTTATCCATTATTTTTTTTCTTGTTTCAGCAAGAATAATACAGAAAAAATACTGTAATCACCATAAAATATTAGCGGTGATTACAGTATTCACTTTTGGTTCGATCTCTAGGTTAGGGCAAAACTTCCTGGATAAGAAGAACAACAACAATTGTAGTCACATTGTCACATTAAAATAGCATTCAAAAGGCCATAGACCTTCTTCATACATGTTTATGGCTTTACAACTTGAGCATTGGTTCATTGGTTCAATCTCCAGGTGTAAGTACAGCTGTTACGGGCCAGAATTCGGGCTAATCATGAACATCGAGCTAAAAGCCATGAAATATGGTACACAAGTCAATTCCTAGCATTTAAACGAGCTAGCGATGGAATCCCTCGAGTTTCCCCCCTATGGCCCCTTCCTGTGCCCCGACCACACAGATGTATGACAAGATTTAGATTAGGGGTTTGAATAATATCTCTGTAATGTGTGGTGCAGTGGCAACCCGGACCACTGCACTGTGACTGAGGTTGGCGCTAATGACCAAGCTGTCGACGCGCCATTAAGCCTCATCTCCCCCCCCCCCCCGACCACACTCACCGAGGTTATTAATCAACAAATTCTTGCTGATCGCGCTAAAACATGAGTTGATACATAACTCATTCTTAACAGTACAAATGGAACTAGAAGCTGTTGATCATCAATCTCATGGAGAGGACACAGGGAAGCATCGGGGGGGGGGGGGGGTAGATGTATCTCATGGGGTTCTCAATTTGTTAGTCATTGACGATTCATGGGGGTGCACAGGAGAGGGGGATGCTGGGGGATGCTGTGGTGGTATTGCATAGGGATCCATGGCTGGTTCAATTTCTACTGCTAGGAATGACTGTGGTGTCCCACAATGCATGCTTCCAGTGCAATCAACAAGAATTTTTCGGGTATCAACCTCATGGAGCACTGAGAAGCACTGAGATGCACTGAGAAGCAGTGGGGAAGCACCGAGATGATTTCGCGGGATGATTTCGTGGGAGTTCCATAGCAATAGTTTCATTTCTACTGCTATCAATGACTTGTGTACCAACTTTCATTCTTTTAGCACTACCTGCAAGTATTCGTTGATCAGGCCTCATGGAGGGGGCACAGGGGGAGGGAGCGTTGCAGTGCCTTGTAGATTATCCTGAGGGGGTTCCATAGCTAGGTAATTTTGTACTACTATGAATGACTTGTGTACCAAATTTCATGTTTTTAGCTCGATCTACAATAATTTGTGTGTTAAGCCGCAGGGAGGGGAGGGATTGGGGATATTTCATGGGGGTTCTATGACTGGTTCGATGTGTACTGCTAAGAATGACTTGTGTCTCACAATTCAAGCGTTTCACTTGATCTGCAATAATTTGTCGATCAAGCATCCGGGAGGGGGCACAAGGAAACACAGGTGGGGGATATTTGGCGAATTTCGTGGGGGGTCCCATTGCTGGTTTGATTTGTAATGCAAAGTGGGGCTAGTGCGCCAAATTTCATGCTTTTAGGTCGATCATCAAGAATTTGTTGGTCAAACCTCAATGATTGGCGCACGGGGAGGGGGCACTGTGGGACTTTTGTGGGTATTTCAAGTGGGTTCCATAGCTTGTTCGATTTCTACTGTTAAGAATGACTTGTGTACCAAATTTCAAGCTTTTAGCTCGATTTGCAAAAATTTGTTGGTCACAACTCAGTGAGGGGGGCAGCGGGGGGCGCGGGGCCCTTTGGGGGTATTTCATGGGATTTGTTCGATTTGTACTGTTAAGAATGACTTGAGTACCAAATTTCAAGCTTTTAGCTAGATTTGCAAGAATTTGTCGATCGATCGTCAGGGAGTGGGCACAGGGGAGCTGGGGGCCCTGTGGGTATTTCATGGGGGGCAGGGGGGTACATGGCTGGTTCGATCTGTACTGCTAAGAAAGATTTATGTACCAACTATCATGCTTTTAGCAGGATTTGCAAGAATTTGTGTACTCAACTTAGTGATTTCTGCCCAGTACTCTTCAATAATACATGCTCTGCCGACGAGAATACTGCTGTCACGTGAAAATCGCTTTCAAAAGGCCCTGGTCGATGTTAATGCCTACATTTTAAATTATAGAAGTTGAAAATCGGTTCATTGGTTCGATCTCTAGGTGAGAGCAAAGTTTCTAGTCCATTTGGCTTTGAGTGTCAAGAATATTGTAGTTAAATTAAAAATAGCAAGCGAAAGTATGTATTGTCCATACCTAGGGTTTAAGCTATAGAAATTTAGAAATCGGTCTAGTGGTTCGATCTCCAGGTGAGGGTAATGACTCCCAAAAACAACAACAAGACGAAATGGTCCTGATCTGGACGCCGAACGGTTCGATTGTTCTTATTAAAATTTGTAATACCAAATACCGAATTTTGTTGTTTTATGTCAATTCTGGGCGAAACCATTATAGGAGTTCAAAGTTTGACGTTTAACATGGAAGTTCATGCTGAAGCGGTCCTTGATATTCAGAAAAACGTACACATAAAAAAATGTCCAAATATGGAGGCCCAAAATTGCGGCCAAAAACTGGTGAACGACAGTCACGGACAACTACATGAAGCTATTTAAATGACATTTTGTGAAAATGTTCTTTGAAATACAACTTAATAACGTAGGTTCATGATTTTATACCAGTTGCTAAAAATTCAAAATGGCGTCCAGAAAATACTTTTGTAGCAATTGTGGGAGAGAGGGGAGAATTGAGGCTTAATGGTGCGTCGACAGCTAGGCAATTAGCGCCACCCTCAGTCACAGTGAGTTTCCCCCCCCCCCCCCCCCACCACCGGAATGCCGCTGCGACAAACATGATGTTACAGAGATGTTAATCAAGCAGAGATGTTAACCAAACCCCAAATTGAAAAACACCAGAGAGGAGGACACATTATCGCCCAACTGACATGCTGTGTCTCACGGATGGCGGAAACGGCCACTGCACTGTGACTGAGGTTGGCGCTAATGACCAAGCTGTCGACGCACCATTAAGCCTCAATCCCCCCCCCCTCCCCACGAACATCATAAGGTGGTGACAGTCAACAAGAACGTGACGGACTGTGAGTTGCCGGCGACACTAATAACATTCAGGGTGGATAACGCCCCTCAAAAGGAAGCTATGAGTGAAGTTGGTGTGACCAATACGCAAACCGGCTAACACCATCTCTTCTCGGCGATTACGGCGATAATCCAAGTGCATGTCGACGCGCTGATAACCCTCAATCCGCTCTCCCCTCACCATGGACAGTGCCTTTAAAGAGGGCCAAAGGTGCGAGCCAATTCTACTATTCTAGTTTTATTAAAATAATGATAACAATAATAATAATAACTACAGTGGTTCTGAACAAAGCATGCCGTTACCGAGAATTTGTTGAGATATGTTGGAGGCGTGGGGGGGGGGGGGGCTCAGGTTCGAGACTGTACAGTTTTTTGCTTAGGCAATGCATCGGAGTGGACGGCCTCAGAAATAATATATAGAAGAGGCTCAGGAACGAGTCTGTCCAGTTTTTGCTGTGATAATTATGCTAGAAAGGGAAGGATCAGTTTAAAATTTTACTCCAGCCCTCCAGTGAGTGACCTTATTAGGTTCTACCCTCTCTTACTTGGACCGTATTCAAGAAAATAAAAGATGTTACACATGAATACTACGCATGAAGATTTTTAGTAGATTTGTCTCGCAATTTGGAATGTTTACGTGAGGATTGTTTCACAAAACTGGACGTACACAAGGAGTGAGAATCCATGAAGTTTCGTCTAACTCGCTCCAGGTAATAAGTGGAGTTCCTCAGGGATCTGTACTGGGCCCAGCGTTGTTCGTAATTTATGTAAACAACCTACAAACTACACTGAATATCTGTTTGAGACTAAGGTATGTAGGCAATTTTAAACTTGGATCAGAAATTGTGAGACACGAAAATTGTGTTAACTTAGCAAATGAGATAAATTCAATTCTTGAATGGTCGACGGAATGGCTATTGCGTATTTCTTTTGCCAAATGCTAGCAAAACTTCATGTAGGTCACACTAATCCAAAGATATAGTACAAGCTGTCTGCCACAGTATTACCCTCTGTGACTTTAATTAAAGATATCTGCGTGTCTGGTTTTCCCAAGATCTGAAATCGACTGCCCACTGCAGAAACATTGTCGTAAACGCTTTTGACCGTTTAGCTATTGTGAGACGCTGTTTTACTTCTGCAAATGTAGCAATTCGTGTGAGGGCTTTCAGGTCTTCGTGCGGCTACTTTTGGAATAGGCAAGCATGGCCTAGTCGCCGTATCTGCTGCAGGACATTGACCTCCTGTAATTGGTCCAGTGTGGTTTCACACGTAGTCTATTGGGATTTCGGGATCTTTCTCCCGGAGATCGTCTGCAAAAGGCGGGTCTAGT
Organism: Lithobius niger; assembly: GCA_023313725.1. Classification (NCBI taxonomy): domain Eukaryota; kingdom Metazoa; phylum Arthropoda; class Chilopoda; order Lithobiomorpha; family Lithobiidae; genus Lithobius; species Lithobius niger. The sequence continues at coordinate 20,873 of JAHWFP010218058.1, read as the reverse complement.
GCCACTTGAACTTCGGAGGCTGAAATCAGACCGAATACTAACCTATAAGATTGTTCACGGACATTTTCGGTAGACATGCGTTTTTTGGGTTCAGTACTTACAATTCAACTCATGGTCATCCATTCAAGCTGCGAGCACAGACATCGATACTTGAATGAAGACGGAATTTTGTTCGCCATGAGGGTGGTTGCACCTTGGAACTCTCTCCCTGATGTTGCGGTTTGTGCAGTCTCAATGGACGCCTTTAGACTAGCCCTTGACAAAGTCCCTCTTTTTACAGTTCTTAAAGCGACAATACTAAATTTAAGTGGTGTTTGAGCAGTGTAAGTTGGCGTATTGTTCTTCGTATTCCATACCATCTCTCTATGATGGTTAAAGTGTACATTATTATGTTATAAAACAAATGGTATAATAATAATATCTTTTGCTGGTAAGCAGGGTTAACAGCAGGGCGCAAGGCCGCTTACGCCGCACCCAAAAGAGAGAATAAAATTAAGTAAAAACTGTTTAATAGGTCCGCCTTAGAAAATGGTCAAGTCGTAATTTGCGAACGATCCTCAGAAAGGCACTGACCGAGGTGGCAGATACAGCACACTCTGGAAGCGAGTTCCAGATCTTGACTACACGGAGAGCAAAAAAATTCCTCCGGCAGTCTGTTCGCGATTCGGGGACCTGTAATTTATATGAGTGGCCCCTTGTCTGAGTAGCTGAAGAAAAATCGAAAAAGGGAAGGTCGATTGGTGACTCGCCCCGTACAATTCGAAAAGTCAGTGCAAGGTCGGCCCAAATCCAACGTAACTCGAGTGGCTGAAGTCCCAATCTAGATAGACGATCAGCAGGAGGGTGATCGCTAAGGTTAGCTACACGTTTTGTGAACTGACGTTGAACAGCCTCCAGACAGTCAATGTCGTGTAGGAGATACGGTGACCATATAGGGCTTGCATATTCGAGCAGAGGACGAACATAAACCTTAAACGCCCAAACTAAGGTATTTAGCACTACTAAATGAAACAGTAATATCATCATTCAATCTATTGTTAAAATAGCGTTATTTACATTGTACGGCAAAATGAGTTCTCATTCTGTAAAGCTATTTTTGAAGTTTCATTGAATTACCTCTTCCAAATGCAATACCACAGTGGCTGATCTGTTAAAATTCAAGAATATTCCTTTTTCAACAGGTCCGTAATAACGCAATAGTGGGATTTCATCTTTGGAATGAAGGACAACCTGCGCAAAACATGAATAAAACATGAATAGAGCGCCCGACTAGTAAACGGGAAGTCCTGGGTTTGAGTCCCAGTCGGGGCAGTTGTCTTTTCTTTCTTTCTTGGACTAGTGTATTGTGTTTCCTCACAAGGACAGTCTTTAATGCAGACTGCTTGCTTCATTTACCCTTTACCTTGTGATTTTCTTTGTTTATTTATGAATAAAACAATTAATAACTGAACGAAAACGTTAAACAACGAAAATAATTATGTACTACATGCAAATGAAAGAAGCAAATATGAGAGTTTAATATGAAAAGTTGGTCATGGTGGATTAGGGGTTGTGTAGACCCCATAAAAGTGTTAGGTTATAGAAAAAAATGTAGGTTATCAAGACAGTGTGGGTTACCAGAAATAACCCACAGCGACGTGCGTGGGTTTGCAGATTAGCCCTATATAAAACGATGACACTTTTAGGATTGGAATGTGTTAGCGTGACGTCACCACCATGCATTAAGTTTTTATAATTGTATTTGTGGTAATTATCAATATTTATATGGCTTTTTTGCGGTGGACCATGTGCATTTTGTTCAGTGACATATTGGTTTGTGTGAAGTGCGTAACTGAGTCGAATACTGGATGAAATTTGTTGCACTGAACATTGTACCCGTCCTGTTATTAAGATCATATCAAAAACCAAAACTGGTAAAAGGGGCCGCCAAGTTCTGAATGGTTCGGCTCTTCAAAGGAGTGATATCAACACACCAAAACATTCGCCAAGTTAATCGCACCGCTTAATAGTTCGAAGGTTAAATGAAAACAAGAACATTGCTACTTTCGGTAGCAATGTTCAAGTTTTCAATTAACGTCCAAAGTATTATTCGGTGCGATTAAGTTGGCGAATGTTTTGGTGTGGGTGATATCTCTCCTTTGAAGGGAGGAACCATTCGGAATTTGGCGGCCCCTTTTACCAGATTTGGTTTTTGATATGATATCAGTCCTTTTTTTTTAAATTGTGTATTGACTCAACTCCACTACCGTGCAGACGTGCAATAAAGTGGCACGTCAACAAGAAATTGGTTTTCAACACTTTCTGCTACCTTTTGTCTAGTCGCCGAACCATTCTCAGCTCAGTCACCTCTTTATAGGTTTTTGGTTTAGTTTTAATTTTGTTGGAATTGATTTTATTTCGTTAGTTTTGGTGTTGATATTAATCTTTTGAAGGGTCGCACCATTCAACTTCATGGCCTCTTCACCAGTTTTTGGCTTTGTTTATTTCTTTGGCAACGTTATTAAGATTTATCGTGCTACACTAGTGTGTGTCTAGGCACGCATCGTTAGTATACACTTTGTCATTGTCCGAACTATGGTCGTCGAATGAGAGACAATGCCGACAAAACTAACAATGGTTATAACAATATTTTCGTACTTACGCTCCATCCCACGCCATCCCCGTTACACCCCTAGGCTCCAAACCATGAAAGGTACGCAGTTGGTATCGTAGTGCAGCCATTCGTTCAATTTCATAGCTGGAAGCCTTCCCGTTATCTTGGTATCAATGATTAATCACCCTATGGAAATTAACATGGGGATGAGCGGACTGGAATTAGCTAGCTAGCCAGTTAAACATTTGCAATGTTTTTGAGGGTCAGAATTTGCATTGAAAGCAGCTTAGCTGGCATTCCTACACGAGTTAATTTTTGTCAGGTAGGTCATTGCTCTTGATTTCAATACAATTTAAGCTTTTGTACCGCATTATTATTTTTGTCCACGTACCTGAAATGTGCCCAACTCTGATTCAGGATATTAGACACTGACGCTATGGCGTCGCGCTACAATGGTTTACAACCTCGACAATTGAATTGATGTGATGTTTGTTGTGATGATTGTTGCCTAACTTGGCGCGGACACACTAGCGTGCGTCTAGATACATTTCATTTCGTATTCATTGTAGGTTGAAATAGAATTACTGTTTAAACATTTTATTGCTCATTAAGTTCAGGTCGTTACGTGCTTTCCCTTTAATGTTTTAGTTTTCGTATCCAGTAGTAAACAATGCAATTTCCGTACATACGTAAGGTAGGCGACGAGTCTTTTAGCGGTTATTCCAGTTCTTTACGAAAATTACTACCGAAATCCAACCAGAAAAAAAAAAAACAAGACCATTTTCGTGGTGTGCTTATGTGTACGGTGCAAGTTTGTTGTAAAAAGTGTGGAGTTGTCAATTTTAACCCACGGTAAAACTACATGGTCTCAAAATTGAACCATTGTGACCTGTGTGGGTTTTCAGAATAATTATCTGCTGCAGATTTTGTACATCGATATGTTAGTGTGACTTTGTAACCATTCATTAAACTACTAAAAATTACTTACAAAATACAAGCCAAATAACCAGTCAGGTACTTCGCCAAAAGCTTGAAAGGAGAAAAATGCTTGCTTTCCTGTACATGGCAACTCAATGGCTAAAAAAATGACGAATTAGCATTAGCAAAATGCATCAAATTATTTGTGAACGAGTTACAAATACTTATTACGGAACTAATTGCTGAATGCCTTTTTGTACTCATTTTAAGTATTCCAAGCAAAGCTAAAAAGTTTATTGTAAAACTCAGTGAAGGTTTTACTTGATTTCTGCAAGGTTGAGACGTGGCGTAACGTTACTAGCAGAATTTTAGTGATCCTAATCACGAATTTTTAACAAATTAAAACAGAGTGGTTGAAGCCTACAGATAAACACAAGTTTAGATAAAACGCACAGACGCATAAACGGACGACAAAAACACACGCAAAATCTCCACATCAAATCTACAATTCGTACCCGCTCGTTTCGTTGCTCGGCCAATAATGTTTGTCATCAAATAAGATAAGTGTCGTGAAACCAACTTACCGGACTCGAAGGTAAGACATTTACCAGTTGCAGTAGTCAGTGTTGTCATAACTATCGAATCCGAGTAGGTATTTTCAACTGGCCACTGTAACGTAAAAATTCCAGAACTTCAGCGACAGAAAGTGGTAATATACACAATGCGAAATTACGACTTCCTCTTCTTCACGTTCTGTATGTCAACAGGGTTTCCACTAACATGGAAAACCAGGAAAACCTGAAAAACTCTGGGAAACTAGACAACGTTTGAAACACAGGGAAAATGTCAGGGAATTCTCTGATTTTGCTCTAAAATCCTGGAGATATCGGGGTAAAAAAAAAGCTGGAATGGAAGGCTAATCTTGAGAGCGCTGTACAACCTTGTAAACAAACAAAAACGTATCCACACTTCTCTTAGGGCTAGGCCTAAGGACATTAAACACACCGTGTTAATAAAAAAATGTTATGTTCCATGTTGACACCTAAAAGTTCATTAAACCTGCGTATATTCTTTTTTGCACTGTGTTTTAAGCCCAATAAACAAGTAAAACTGATAAAAGGTGTTAGAAAAAAAAAGATTCCTTCCCGAAATTACGGTAGATAGCCTGGAAATTGATCTCAACTAATCTGGAGAACCTGGAAACTTTAGAGAAATTTGTTTCAGAATTTTTGCGGCAACCCTGTTCAAGTCAATTTGCCACCTAAACCCACATTAAAGCCGGACTCATAGGCTCAACAAGAGTTAAATAAATACAGACGCAAACCTATTTACGTTGCCTTTTGGACTCATATGTCAGACTACCTGAGCGGGGATTCGAACCCACGACCTGTGAAACCGAACGCCGAGGTCCTACCTCTGAGCTATACTGTCACGGTATGGCTCAGGGGTTATGGCCTCCGCCTTCGAATTCAAAGGTCGTGGGTTCGAATCCCCGCTTAGGCAGTTTGACATTTAAATCCAAAAGGCAACATACATAGGTTTGCGTCTGTATTTATTTAACCTAAACCCACAAGCAGCACGATAAGATCGTTGAAAAGATAATTAGATAATCTCTAATCTAATTGAGGAGTTTGTGCCTAAAAGTTCGTAAATATACATGGCAATTGGATGACTGGCATTCTCATTGTGAGGAGTAGGGCGAGACAGCTGACGGGTCTTTATCCGATCCTGCCTTAACTTCCCATTCGCTTGTTCCATTGAAATCGTTCAGTTTCATACAGAATTAGTGACCTTACCACGAAAAAAATGCAGTGAAAAAATTCAATGCAATATTGCCCCTAACACTTAGTGCTGTAGTGCCAAAATCTACATAGTGCGTTTATATTCTATAAGACTGTTCTAATCTAGAAACCTGATGAAAACGGATCTATTCAACTGCGGAAAGAGTACTTTTTAAAGACGGGCTGCTACCGAATGAAACTGTAAATAAAATAGCTTCATAGCTCTATCTAACCCTACCTAGCACTTGCTCACAATAGCTGAAGGAATGCACAAAGACATTTATTTAAAAAAAATCATGCTACTTGCATTCTTAAACAGTGATTGACAATTTGGTGCGGCCGTGTGCACCAGAGAGCAAGCTGTAAAAGTTAACCATGCCTTGGCTGCTAGATGACCCCACGGTAGATTCTCTAGCTTTTCTGTTGGTGGCAACCTGCCTTTAATGATAATAATAATAATAAATCAAAGTTTGTGGCAATAGCAACGGGTCTGGCAAGAACCGGGGGGTCGCTAACAGCCATCCACAATTATACGCCATTTTCTGTAAAATTAACGTCTTTAAAACATAAGAAATTAGTTGTATTGAATTTCAACAGTAAGATATAATGGAAAAAAAATAAGACAAAATAAAACAATGGACGGGAATGTGGAATAGACGGAGGTGTGACGGGGACACGAATGCCTTGCCACCAAGGTTAGACCTGCCGGGACACGTTGGTCCCCGATGGCATTGCAAAAACGTGTTGGTTTTTCAGGGAAAGGATGGCCAAGGTGCAAACAAGGAAATGTTTAAGTAAGGAGGCTAAAAATGAAAAAATAAAAATTAAATTAAATATTAAAATTTAAAAAATCGTTGTAAATTTGTTAAAATTATTTGTTGATTTTAAAAAGTAAAAAGCAAATGCATCCACATAATGGGGTTTGTCGTAATCAAATTGTTAAAAAAAAATATATACATAAAATGAAAAAAAAAAATCTGTTCACCACATACTCGATCGATGGATGGGCCACAGGATGCGAATACTGTACCAGTGCTCGGAGGCGAGGGTCATAATGGTCTTTTAATAAATTTACTGAGGTCTTCAGTGAGCAGATCTCTCCTAAATCTCGCCTCAGAGTTCATGCCCACTGTACTAGGACGAAGCGCATTCCAAACGGGATTAATGCGGACTGAGAAAAAAATGTTTTGTTCATTCAAGTTTCGCATTCAAGTTTTAAGATTTGAAACCGTCGTTAACCTTGGCTGCAGTCTGTGTCTGGCTCTACAAACATGGTGACAAAGGAAGCGTAAATGCTGACCAAGCGAAAACGTTAAGTCTTTTAAAAAACACACTAGCGTGACTAGCAATATTGCTAACTATTTCGTAGGATACACGGTCTTGAATGCGAAGACATTTCGGAAAATGAGTTTAGGAGGTTAAGGATTTCGGATATTTGTACGCTGCCGACGAAAATCCGATTCGATCCGTAACTGCACGCTAGCGTATCTTACTCCGACGAGTAAAAACAGCATCATTTTATCTCAATTCCACAATATATTATGCAGTTTCATCAGGCCACGAGGTGATGTGAATCACTCCCTTAATCCACACATTCCAGACGCCCAGGTTACGATTAACTTTTTTATAGGAGCGAATAACCAATCTTTTAACTTTCCTTCCCTATCCTATACTTTCCTTCCAAACGCCCACTGCAGGTAACCAAAACACAGAGAGAATTTTAGTATATGTTCAGCCATTTGATAATCTGATTGGTTACTTAGATCCTTGCAGTTTAGATCATGTCATTAAAATCGAAATTCACTGCACACTAAACATGGCATCTAATTTACGACATGGACTGATATTATTAATGGATACGTGTGTGTAATGTAACTCTACCATTGTTGTAGCCGTGCATTAAACAACTTCAACTATGAACCAATGTTTTAATTCTGCTAACAGCACGGCCAAGCGTGCAATAATTTACAGGTATTGCGAAACCTTCGCGACAGTAGGCTGGTGTAAACGATTTAGAGGACAATTTTTATCGAATGCTTTCCATGGAACTAAAAAATCGTCCAAGGTGGCTTGCTGCCGAGGATGCTTTCTAACTCCGATTAGTGGCAGTAAGTGTTTTATTCCCACACTTAATATCGGTTCTGACATAATTTTCTAACGATGTGGCTGCATTCCCATACTTAGCTCGGTTCTGACATAATTATTTTACGATTTGGCTTCATTCCCATGCTTAGATCGGTTCTGTCATATTTTTTTTAACGATTTGGCTGCATTCTTCTACTTAGATCGGTTGTGACATAATTTTCTAACGATTTGGCTGCATTCCCATATTTAGATCAGTTCTGACATAATTTTATAACGATTTGGCTGCATTCTCATACTTAGATCGGTTCTGACATAATTTTCTAACGATTTGGCTGCATTCCCACACTTAGATCGGTTCTGACATAATTTTTTAACGATTTGGCTGCATTCTCATACTTAGATCGGTTCTGACATAATTTTCTAACGATTTGGCTGCATTCCCATACTTAGATCAGTTCTGACATAATTTTTTAACGATTTGGCAGCATTCCCATATTTAGATCGGTTCTGATATAATTTTTTTTTGATTTGGCAGCATTACCATACTTAGATCGGTTCCGACATAATTTTTTAACGATTTAGCTGCAGTCCCATACGTATATCGTTCACCTGGGTGAGCAATATGAGTATTGAATACTTATACCGGTTCTGACATAATTTTTTTAACGATATGGCTGCATTATTTTTATAAAAATTGCCAACATCACGAGGTCGTGTGCAAACTACGCTGAATCTTTGTAGTAACAATGGTGTGCTTGCACGCTTTCACGATGTCACAGTGACAGTCATTGCTGCTGCGTTATTCGATCATGCACTTGGCTGTCGCTAAGTCTTATTCATGGGAGCAGGTATTCGTAGATTTAGGAATCATCAGTATTAATTTCGTTTCAGGCTAGAATCAGTGTTTTAACAGTAACTTGATTGAGTCTGCTATAGTTTGTTCCACGGTATGTTTTCAGAAAACTGACTGGATGACGAATCGTTTCCTTGCACTTAGAGTGCAAAACCATGTGGATGTTGTAGACTCAACAAAGTTATTGTTAGAGTTAACGAATGGGACGTTTACGCATTTTTTGTACTCGTAGTGGAAGAAAACGTAGCGTCTTACAGTCAATTTTCTGAAAACACAATGTGGAACAAAGTATAGTAATGCTTTGATAGTGTTTTGTGCGTATGTTACTGCTTAAATACAATTTTATTAGTTCTCTAATAGTGCTTTGAAGGTACATTATAGTGCTATTTTGTAATAGATAAATTATTGTCATGAAAATAGCTGCTCTTAATCTGTTCAAGTTTGGAGCAGTTACAAACATACCCTCGTCTTGCATACGAGTAAACAGCAGTGAAGAACAGCATGTGGACATCTAGAAAACATTTTCCTGGATGCTACGACTTGTGTTTGTTTACATATTCTAAATTCATTTTCATTTCTCTTCACTGTGACGAAAGTTTGCTAAAAAGTAATGGTTATAGCACGGAATTTGCAACAATGGGCTTGTTGATTGCTTGTTGATTGCCACCATTTTAATGGCAATCAACAAGCAAGTGTCGGACCGTAAGTGACCGTAAGTGTTCGTTGCTGTTTCCATCTTCCGCGAGACTTAGCGGCTCAATCGGGCGATAAGTTTGTCCTCCTTTCCAGGATTTTTAAGTTTGCACAGGAGCCACAGATGTACAAAAAGCTCTAAATTTGGGTGATTTTTTTAAACATTTCTGAAATGTGAGGTGCGGTGGCAACCCGGAGGACTGCACTGTGACTGAGGTTGGCGCCAAATACCTAGCTGTCGACGTGCCATTAAACCGCTAAACCCCACCCCCTCCCGTTAGCATCAAGGATCTGTCCACAGTTGCTGGTCATTCCTTAAAACCTGTCAGTTCTCTCTGTGTCTTTGGACAATGAACAAAATAGGATATGGCCTGACAGACAAATATAGGGTAATTATTTTTTTAGAACACTAAATAAAATTTTTTTTTTGACGAGCCTTGGTTCAGCAGAAGCAATCAATGCTTGGTTGGCTGAACCGGCCAGATTACCAGATTTTTTTCAGAGAAGAAGAAATCTGGTAAAGAGAGGTGCCAGCCCGGGGATTCGATCCGGGAAACCTCCGACTATCGTCAGGGCCGAAAGATTGTCCAGAATTAGCCAGAATACATCCCACAGCCACTGAAGAGCATGGTAGCCTCTCACACTCCTGGCGGGGACTTTGCCAAGGTTCTCTTTCCAGGTGTTCGACCAGATCCTCAAACCTCCAGCAAACCAGGCTGAGCTCTCTCACCGCTCAGCCACGATGACCACAAGAAGAGGTAGTTGGTATCTGATGCAATGATAGACGTCTTCCAAGTGAGCTTGATAAGGTCTCATACCTCGAAGAAAGTAATTTCACTAGACATGCACGAACAGAGATTAACAACAGAGAATACCTTAGGACTAACCTAAAAGTCAAGAACTTGAATAAGAATATTTCCTTCCACAACATCCTCTTTTGGGGGTTTCAAGAACTAATGAATATTTTAAACCATGACTGTTTTCGAAATGATTTGGTGTGGGCAATGCAACACCATGTAAACGTTGGCTGAAAGAGGATTGTCTCAAATCTGGAGATATCTGAGGATAGGACTATACCCAATAAATACTTAAATTATAAAAGAATCGTCTGCCCCTCTTCTACTGACCGGACCCCAGAACTGCAAATAAAGAAAGTGACCTGCAGAAGGAAACTCTGAAAAGTGACAAATGTCTTTTCAGTCAGCTGTTGACATCATCAAGTGCATCAGGAGTTCTCGGGAATAAACCATGCATGCAGCATTAGATAACTATTAAACAGGATGGAAAGCCAAATGGGCTCGATAAGTGTTAAATAAATACGGATGGAAACCTATTTACGTTGCCTTTTGAACTTAAATGTCAGACAACCTGAGCGGGGAATGGAATTTGCGACCTTTGAAACTATACCCCGAGGTCCTATCGTTGAGCCTTCTGACACAGATTTTCTTTCTTTTTTTTGGGGGGGGTGGGGGGGTGGGGGGTCAGTGGTAGTACCTCGTTTATTTGGTTTCAAAGGTCGTGGGTTCAATTCCCCGCTCAGGCATTCTCACGTTTAAGTCCAAAAGGCAAATTAAATAGGTTTGCATCGTATTTATTTGCAACGTATCAATGTCTAAAAATAACATCTCCATTTGTCCAGTAAGAAATCGCTCTGCTAAGCTGTGTGGGGATTATTAGTTCGTACTACCGCTCCTCCAAAACTATCCACAGTTAAGGGACAAGGTGGACATAAAACGTAGGGTCAAGTTAAAAGTTGAGGTTTTTCTGAATCAAAAACCAAACTGATGAAATAATGCCGAAAGTCGTGGTTCAGTTTTGGTGGTGTTTTAATAATCAAATTGAGAGATGTTATGCTCTGGCTCGCCTGACTGATGGGGGGAGACTCATGCCTTAACTTGGGGCCTAAAATACAATGCCACAAATGTTAGGCTTACTCGGGGTTAGCAAAAATGATAGCGGATTTTGAGCTATGGTTCAGTTATATCGGCAAATCTTGGTATTGCGGGGTTGCAGTGGAACACTAACAACAGAACTGGTCTGTTTTGAGTTTAAATTTGGGGAAACGGGACAAAAAGGGAAAATTTCTAATTAAAATGGCCAAAATTAGTTTTCGATGCGGGGTGTTGGAGAGTTGGTGGCGGAATGAATTCAAGGTTAATACCTAATTGTTAGGAGCATCCGGCAGAAGACCAAGCGAGCTCGAGCCCGCACAATTTACGTCAAACATTAAGTACAGACAATTCACAGCTATATATTGTTACAACAATTCATTAAATAGCAAAAAAAAAAGGGTTTAACGAGCGTTAACCACTCCTGGTCATCTGCCCGAAGCCCTAAGGCCCTATGTCTGCAACAGCCAGATTCCCAGGCAGTCACCCACCCAAGTATCAAATAGCATTAAATAGCATCATCTCAACTAACAATAAATATTAATTTTGAAATGACAATGGGTTATTACAATTTGACGTTATGTGGATCTTGGGCTTGGTAGATTTCACAAATGACGTCATCAGCGTAAACTTGCTGGGGTGGCATAATTTCAACGTTGAAATCCGGAATTAAACTCGCAACAGTTGGATTGGACAATTTATGGATGACAATGTTCCCGAATCTGATCCCAAAATATTTAGTGCTGTTAACGTCCTGTGCTTTATTTCTAAAGTACAGTATTTATTCATCCCGTTGGTCAAGACACAAATTTAAGATGGATCACGAATTGACGTGGGCTGGTACATACGTACACAAGCTTCAGAACCTTAAAAAAATTGCCCTTATAAAGAGAGTGAAGGACAGGAAGCGGAAAGTATCTTACCAAACTAATCTTTCTTTGTTTCCTTTTCTACTTCCTAACCTACTTAATCTCCTTTCCTACTGGATTCTAAGAATAAAAAAGTAATTTTCCATGCGTGGCTGCCTAATACGTCCAGCTTTGCTCTATAAAACCGGACATATACATATACGGGGGGGGGGGAGGGGATGTCCTAGAACAATGCTCTGTTAAACCGGAAATATACGGGGGTTGCTCTAGTCTTCTATCATATTATTTCTTATAAATACTTAATACGAACCTGAATAACTGTAGACTACCCACTTACCCAGCAAGTGATGCTAAAAATAGGCTTTATTAAGTCAAGAAGTTGCTTGGATTAGCTTAAGAATTTATAAGAAATAATATTATAGAGGCCTAGAGCAGCCCCCCCTCCCCCTGCATATGGCCGGTTTAAAAGAGCATTGTTGCGATTTGCATGAAAATACTGGGACACCTATGGCAGCCCCCCCCCCCCATGTATAGTATATGGCCGGTTTTATAGAGCATTGTTGTGTTTCCCGTCTGCATGAAAATGCTCTGACGTCACTAGATCTTCCAATGTTTGTTGAAGGTCCTTACAAATTAAACACCACCGTTAGTAGTCGTGACCCACCGCCCAGCCGCTCAAACCTCCAAGATTCCCACTATGGATTTCAATAGAAAAGACTATCTAGATTCCATTGCCTACTTAAATAGAATAAGGATGATCGAGATTACCACTGAATCCAAATAAAGAAACAAACAAAACTATGATCTTAGTTATATAGATTCAAACGTTTGATACCGTAGAAGGTGCTGTCAAAGAAAAAAATTCAGTCAAGGGCGTAGTCCGAAAATGTCCACCTTAACAGCAGGAACCCTCGTAACATGCAATTTGATGACAAATATTTCAGTCACTATACCGTCATCAGTCATGCAACCCCAATTTTTCGGGGCTTGCCACTGATGAAGGACCGGAAATTCGTGTGGGATCTGAAAATGTTATCATTAAATTGTAGGTTACTGTCGTTAAATGGAAATGGTCCGTATTTAAAAGTTCCTAGCTCTTAACTACACGTATTTGAAGCAAGGCAAAAAAACTTATGAACACTTTACCAACTTTATAAAGAAATAACAACAAGTCTGTGAATAGATTTAGCATCATTTTGTAGTGGAGATAAGCAACATTTGAATACTTACTGCCACTATCCTAGCTAGGAACGTATCATATGTAAAGCGTGATATATTCCACAATGTGTCAATGCCCATGTTTGTTTGTTTTATCAAGTCATACGCTGACGTATACGAAACATTACCATATAGCTTGCTGAGAGTTGGCAACCAAACAATTGGAAACACTATTGGATATGGCATTGCTGGACAAAAAGTAACAAGCGGTGGTAAAACGTAATTCTTTCTTTGGTACCGGATGTTTACATTTGTCGGACTCGAAACAAACATTTTAAGGCTGACAACACACTGAGCAATGCAACAAGTTAACATGGCAAACCAAAGAATGCCCCAGCACAATCTCTTTTGGAAAGAATGTTGGGGATCGCACGCATCACTGAGACCCCCTAATCCTAAGTCTTTTACTTTGCTTAAAATTCCAGTTTGTTCACAGTTTAATGGCAACTCCTGATTTCCCTGCGTCCTGAAACGGGGATTAAATTTCGGCGCTACCGAATCATGTCCATGAACAAATCTTCTTTGCGTTGCAAAGTGTGTTACTGGGGCATAGTGTCTGATGAAGTTATTCGATTGCATTGTGTGGCTGGATTGCTCTGTGAACAAAATAATATAAAGTTTAAATATCTTAATGCTAACTACTTCAGGCACGTTTATAACAAGTTCATCTTGGCGCCATAAATTGTAATGGCTCAAGAAAGATGATAAATTGTGCTTATTGTGCTTTAAGCTTGTCGCACACTACTCCGTTCCGATCCGTCCCGTTCCGACGACTGATGGCAACGGATGGTCCAGCGCACATTGCTTCCATCACTAACCGGTTCAGTCGGGTCCGCTGAGCTGCGTAATTTGATTGCGCCTAAATCGGCAATGCAAATGAAGAAGTACTTCTAGCGACCTTAAGTAGGTGTTTCAATAGAAAGTCGTACTAAAGTAGGTATTAATTCTTTACGCTCGGGCATGATGGCATTTAAATCCAGAAGGCAACTGAAGTAGGGTCGCATCTTTATTTAGTAGGGGAACGTGGTTGAGCATAGGTGCGATACTGCTGACGACGGCTGTCTACTGAGCGAAGATGCGTGTACTTCTCCGATGCGGTCAGTTTTTGACTGAAAGGATTCCTCCTCGACAATCCCGTCCATCAGCCGACAAGTTGTCACGGAACAGGACGAAGCAGTAGGCTGTATGCAGCTTCTCTAATTTACATGCTTTTAAGCCAAACAGAAATTTGACCACCCGCAACGTGACGTGACGTGACGGAACGGAGTAGTGTGCGACAAGTTTTACAGGAAAGACAAGGTAGGCGCATATTGTTGCAACATTTCTGTGTTATACAATTTCGTGTGGACAAGGCAGAATTAAGAAGCATTACCACAATGCATTAATTCACTTCTCTACATAACATGGAGAGCTTTTTTTATTAAGTATTTATTCATATTAAGTATTTATTAATTTCGTTTATTAGTGCCATAAGACCAACATATACCTAAAATCTGTTCTTTATGACATCATTCTCTTTTGCACACTGTTTCGAGAAAATTACATTTTAACTGTTTGTGGTTGCAGCTCTACCAATAAATGATTTCCTAACGTAAACACTACGTCACTACGTCCTAACATAAACCCTACGTCATTTTCATTAAATCCTAACCTCAGGTAAAAAAAAATGCAAAAATTGGGATTTATACTATAGCCTGTTCCACATTATGTCTGCAGGAAACTGACTGAATTCCGCCACGTTTTCTTGCACTACAAGTGCAAAACGTGTTGATATCACACCTGTAGACTCTCCACAGTTACTGTTAGAATCCACGAGTGCGATGTTTACATGTTTTTGCACTCGTTAGTGGAAGAAAACGTGGCATCATGCAGTCAGTTTTCTGCAAACTTAATGTGGAACAGGCTATATAATTGGTTCAACGACTTTTCTACATTCTGCTCCACATTCTGTTTGCAGAAAACTGACTGTATGTCACCACGTTTCCTTCTAAGACTTGTTCAAAAACATGTGGATATCACACTTGTAGTATTACACAGTTACTGTTAGAGTCTACAAGTGGTATATTTACATGTTTTTGAACTCATAGTGGAAGAAAACGAGGTTTTTGACAGTCAGCTTCGTGCAAACGTAATGTGGAACAGACTATGATGAAGAAGCATTCAATAGGAGATTTCGTGGTCAAAACTGGCACATTGGCTAAAATATTTATTTAATTTTTTTCTGATATTGTAGTCTCTATGTCAACTTGTTATAATTTAATGAACACTATCGTTCAGCTCTCTTGCTGATAAACCCTTCATTGTCAACATTTAGCGTTTTGGTGCATGTAGGATGCATGCAGCAGAGCACGCATAATTCAGTTGATTAACATTGAGATTATCTTTCATTTAATTATCTTTTAATTGTTTTTCTATTTATGTTACAATAATTACTTAATCCAGATGAACATTCCACTTAGTAATTTATCTTGCAGCTGCAGGAAATTAAATTATTGCACAGCGGAGAGGTATTTTTTGTTGTCACTAATGCCTTATCACTAATAGTGTCGACGCACCATTAAGCCTGTATTAAGCCATTAAGCTTTTCAAAACTTTATTTTCAGCGTGTGGGCGGACACTCAACAAGGTATGAACACTAAAAAATCGCTTGACCACACCTTGGTGAGACAACCTCACCTTCACCAACCGTGGAGAATCCTGCAGAAAATACTGGCCGGTCTTCATAGCATGCCCACATCCACAAGAAGGAAAATGTATCATTCCCATACTATAGACATGAGTAGGGGGAAACGACTACATTCGATGTTGTACGAGCGCCGTCATTTGGTTTCCAAGACGTCCTTACCATATGGGCACCCTGATCTTGGATGATGTCATTTCCATTCACGTGACCAAAAATAGCCGCTACCATATGGGCGCTGCCATGTTGGATAACGTCACTTCTGGTCAGGTAACACAACTCCATTTCGGATGAAGTCACTTCTGGTCACATGAACAAGATGGCCACATGGGCACTGCCATCTTGGATGACGACACTTATGGTCACTGACTCAACACTCTGGGGATTACCCTTCTTACGCTTCTGATTGGTTGAGACTGGGATAACCCTCAGTTTCGGGATTCCCTTCTGGACTAGGGAAGCTTCTTAAGTCTGGGGAATTCCCCTTCTGGGCTCGGAAAACCTTTTTGGTCCAGGGGAATACCCCTTATGACTTTGTTCTGATTGGTTGAGACTAGGGAGATCCCCTCAGGTCCAGAGGAATTCACCTTCTGCAATCATACAAAATCTCCGCTGGTCTGTGGGACTCCTCTAGGTGAAAGGACCAAGGACCAAGGAGCAGACAAGCGACTCAGCCGCCGATAGGCGCAATATCGGGCAGAACGCTATCGAGAAGTACGATATCACCAAACTAAACTTCCCAATTACTTTAGAATAAAGAAGTACTTGTCTGTTTGGTGAATGAGGATGTGGCTGCCTTAGGGCTTGCAAAGATGTCTTGCACAGAATAGCTACTCCAAGCAGCTGCTTGAACCTATAAAGACGATTATTTGTATCATTTGCTTACTAGTCCACTTGCATGACGGGTGGGTATAGACTCGGAATGTCAAATTGTGTACGTGTTCCTTCTAAGTTTTGACTTTTATACTTACACTTAACATTTAACGGTCAGTTTTTGTTTATCAATATAATTACCACAGCCTACAGTCCGAGTTAAACAATAAGCAATGTCATGAATTGATGAAGAGTTCTACGGAACTTATGTACTCCAGGTAATGTTGGAGCCAAGCTCACAATGTTGACAGTGTTTAACTTAACTTAATAACATTACCATCAGGGGTGTACACAGCACAGTGTATGTGGCTACAATGCCCTCCTCTCGCCGTTTTTAGTAAATTTTAATAGGCTTTGACTCCTTCTCAAGTAATTCAGTTAAGACAAGGGAAAGGTAGTAGTATAGAGTGTATAGATGCTTTTATTTATTATTA
>JAHWFP010218054.1:0-12809 GCA_023313725.1 Lithobius niger | reverse complement strand
ATTCTTGGAATGACCCTACTGAAAAGTGCAATTCAGACACAAAACGAAGGCGAAAAAGAACGGGTATGCGTATTGGACTAGCTCAGGGTTGATTACATAGGTAACGCCATTCATTCCCCGGAAATAGTAAAATTAGAACCTGTTTATACATATTACCGCCAGAGGGGGTCGTCATCAATGAACCCAATGATGGATATCAAACCTACTTAGCATCAATAAAACTAAATGATCATAATGAGAATATTTAATCAATAGCTTAAATGATATGACAGATTAAGAGGTTAAATTAATTTTAAGCTAGAGCAGAATTGTTACATCATTTCTTTTTTAATTCAGCATTCAATTCTAAAATGGGGTTGTAGACAGGAGTGGAGCTAAGTATGACACATGGTTTTGTGTTTCAAGAAACGAGCCATTCGGGCTGAATGTTCATCCGTGG
Organism: Lithobius niger; assembly: GCA_023313725.1. Classification (NCBI taxonomy): domain Eukaryota; kingdom Metazoa; phylum Arthropoda; class Chilopoda; order Lithobiomorpha; family Lithobiidae; genus Lithobius; species Lithobius niger. Next base: position 12,370 of record JAHWFP010218054.1, on the reverse strand, counting down.
TTCAAATTCCTTGTAACAAACTGAAAACGGTTTGTATCGAACACAGAATGAGTTCAAACTGAAATACTGCCCACGCACGAATATTTCGTCAACTTCCGATGGCATTGCCGCCATTACAATGGTTAAATGCCACTATGGATCCCGCCTGAATATCTTACACTGCGTTATAATATTCGTCGGCCACAATTATTGTGCTTAAAGGGCAATTACATCCATTTTGACATACATGTTTGACTTTTGGATCACTTACACAATAACTAAACACAAGAATTGCGGTAAGAATACGTTACGTACGTCCGATATAACAATTTAATTACTGCATCACCAAAACACGACACGGAGATCGCCATTGTTTTGCTGGAACGCTCAGAAATTAATGCCGACAGATGTCACTTTTCGATTTCGACTCGCAGCCGATTGAGATAGCTGCATTAACTCTGAGGAGCTCAAGCGTCTGGCGGCCTTAGCTGGCCGGCAGTGTAGTGGCCAGCTAAGGCCGTCAGAAGCTTGAGCTCCTCACAGTCAATACAGCTATCTCAATCGGCTGCGAGTCGAATCGAAAAGATCCGTCTGTCGGCATTAATTTCTACGCGTTCCAGCAAAACATTGGCGATCTCCGTGTCGTGTTTTGGTGATGCAGTAATTAAATTGTTATATCGGACGTACGTAACGTATTCTTACCGCAATTCTTGTGTTTAGTTATTGTGTAAGTGATCCAAAAGTCAAACATGCATGTCAAAATGGATGTAATTGCCCTTTAACGAGTTGGTTCATTCATTAATTCGGGCTGCTTACGTTTGAAGCCTTCCATGTCTAATAGGCTGACAGGATTGTAATGCAGTGCTCCTGCTCCATGCTCGTTGCCATTGGATTGGAGTTGTTGTTTGTTGGGAGCATAAAGAATTCACAATATGCACAAATTGAGTACATTACTCATAGACATCATAGCTCTTAATTGGGGGGAAAATGTTTCCGGCCGTACGTGCCCCTTGAATGACATCCCCTCGTTGTGGAGGTCCTCCCCTTCAGGTACTACTTTCACCCCACGTTTTCAAACAAGAACACCGCGTACTTACTAAGCTTATACTACCGTCAGACTTTCTACACGAGTCCCTTCTGCACTGAAGAAATTGCAAAAAAATTGTAGTTGACGTAAGACCACAAGTCGACCTTCTGAAACACCCCGTGCATCGTGCAAGCAAGCGACTAAACGGAAATCGTTACTGGGATCAACAAGGTTGGGGCCAGCTATTTTTTTTTTATCATTACTATTTTTTCTTTTAGCTTTTTTCCCCCTCAAACTGGGCCAAGCAGACTGCTTATTACCGACCTTGCTGTTATTGGTTGAGACTACTGTTAAGTGTTTTTATTTTTTTCTTATTTTGCCGGTGTATTTAAGCCATTTTTGTCGTTGTCCAGTCTAGTGTGCTGATGGCGTTGACATTTAGTGGACAGGATGTTGACAAAGTATTTTATTTTATATATGAACTTCAGTTATAAAGAAGGTTTTTGACATTTTACTGTTTTATATATGTGAAGTCAAACAAGCACTACAATTTTACCTACAGGCCGCCATTTACCCAGGTTTTCATGTTATTTATTTTTTTTTTTTTTCGTTTGGTACGTCGCCTATACCTTAAGAAGTGGCTGCCTCAGTGGCGTAACTACAATGCTGCAGAACCTGGGGGGGTGCAGAGGAGCTGGGGGCGCAGATGAAATGGAGAAAAATTATACTGTAAAACAAAACGATTACTGAAACAGTGTATTTAATATTTACATTAACTGTATCCAAAATATATTAATAGTTTGAAGCATATGTTTTAAATTTGGATAAACTGTCATCTTAGTCATCTTACCTTTACAGTTAAACTAATTCTTTCAGCTAACCTTTACGAATGTATGGAGTGGTGGGCTGCCAGAATCATAACATGTTTAAATAAAAAGTATACGTTAACTACGTCTATTAGCCAGACATTGTGATTAACGTCGCACAATACGGAAATGCTTGTTTCAATGAATTTTAAGAACGTATCCCATGATTTGAATGACTTGACCTTGATTGATCTGCTAACGAAATTAAGCCAACTTCTGTGAGTGAATGGATGTTTGATACAGCTCGAATCATTATCGTTAAAACTTACGCCGCTAAAAAGTAATTACGTGGTTCTCAGGCACGCACGCATGGGTTTTTTTTTCTTATCACATGAAATGTTTACGCGATAGTAAAATGAAAACTTTCCGATCATGCATCAACGCTCTCTCACTTCCTGGCGCACTTCCAAACACTTCCTGGAGCCGATGACTTCGTGAGTCCAAGTTCCATTTAAATGATGGCTTCGAATCAAATCTAACGGCTTTTCATTGGAGTGTCACAACTAAAAAAAAAATTTGGATCTAAAGAAAAGAATTTTACCGAAGGTGCAACATTTGCTCTCTCAACATGGCTTAACTGTATATTAAACCGTAGATATTATACTCATCAACAATATATAAGCTCCTGGTTTTGTTTGATAAAAAACAAAATCCATCGCTCACATCTGAAAAATCGTGAATAAATAAAGTAAAAACTAGCCCGCGTCATTTTTTTTCGGTACACTCCTGAGAACCATTTAATTAAATTTTAACGGCCGAATAGCTAGTGATAGCGACCATTTTGGAATTAAAAGTTAACTGCAAACTCCGACTATTCAATATATCACAATATGTCGATCAGAATGAGAGATTGGCCAGCTAGAAAAAATGTTCCCTGAAAGAAAGCATGCGTTAGAGAGAATTGAAAAACGCTTGCACGACAGTACAGAACATTTAGAAGCGTGCTAGCACTTCGTCCATCAAGTTAGATATACATGGTTAGTACATATTATTTTATTGGCGTTCAGTGGCATCGTATTGTTGGCGTCAACTGTTCAATTAAATCAAACATTATTAATAAACAAAAACGGAACGTTAAATGTTTAGAGTAAGGGTCTAAAAGTCAAAACCTAGAAGGAACACGGACAATGTTTGAAAGTAAGGGTCTAGGTGTAAAATTTTGTAAGAGGCTGGTTTAGACCCTTACTACCCGGTGGTTAGCTTATAGTTCTACTCTATTCGGACAGAAAGTGTGTATGAACGATTGTAGCAGGTTTTCTTTGTTCTTAGAATATTGTTATGGAACTTTAGGAACATAATTTTCTTGTGAAGTTTGGCATTTTGTGTCTTTTGATGCTTTATAATTTTTTTATTATATTTCGTAGATTTACGGCAGAGGATAACCAGTAATGCTCTCTGCTGCGAATACCCTGCAATGTTACTAAATCGAAAAATAAATTTCAACATACAGTAAAGCAGTAAACCTATATCATACTACCACTGGATCATCACATGGGAGGATTTCCAGTTTTTCGTGAAAATGTTTTTATTTCTGACCACTGGGTAGTAAGGGTCTAATGCTTACCAGCCTCTTACAAAATTTTACACCTAGACCCTTACTTTCAAACCTTGTCCGTGTTCCTTCTAGGTGTTGACTTTTAGACCCTTACTCTAAACATTTAACGTTCCGTTTTTGTTTATTAATTCGTGTTACTTTAAGAATTGCAGCTAAACTGTAAAACTGAGAGTTTAACACAGAGACCCAAGGCTGACTTACTAACACTTAGAAACAAATCCTTTAATCTTCAGTCTTGCAGCTGGCGTTTGCTAATTAGCATTGTTGCATAATAACAATGTTTAAAACAATGTAAAACAATCAATCTGGTCGTTTAGAGCTCCATTTTTGTGGTTTCTGTGGTTTTTGTGGTTTCTGTGGTAGTGGTCTTAGTGTTACTTGTTGGTAGGTATTGTAATGTTGTTTTGGAGTGGGCGCATGGCTTAGGGCCAGGGCTCACAATAAAAATGCAATGCTCCATAACCCCTGAACCACTTGACCAATTAGAAAATTCCTTATGGAAAGGGCACATCTACAGAGCAATACCTGTAAAATGAGCTAAGAACCGGCTTCATAGGACAAATGGTTTGACCTGGAAACAATGCTGAAGCAATGCTGTAACAATAGAGAAGTGACATTTGCCGCCATATTAGCACCAGATTGGCACCAGTATGGGTTTTGGATGGCATAACTACAAGGTACACTACAAAAAATGGAGGGAAAAACAACGTAAGAGCGGATATCTTAGGCTTAAAATAACGTTGTTTTCTCCAACAACAAAATTCGCGCGTTTTACGTCTAAGAAATCAGACGAAAGGCAGACGAAAGGTGTACATCCCCAGAACAAGACCAAGACCAAGACCAAGAACAAAAAGTTGTCTATTTAGCCCCTCTCTGTATCTCGGGTTTGGCTCGCCCGAATTTCACAATTTTTGGACTGCAGACAGGCCTTGACTAGTCAAGGCTAGATTCCAAATTTGGTTTTAAAATGTTTACTTTTGACGGAGTTATAAGCTCTCAAAGTTGAAAGTTTAACACAGAGATCCTAGGTCGACCCTTACTAACACTGGCTATCGCCAGTGTTAATATGCCACATTATCTGAGCGAAGGCTAGCGACTCCATCGTTTTTTTTAGGTGTTGAACACTACATGCTGATGACGAGCCAAAATATCATAAAGTTGGGGAAATCGTGTATATCTGCGGCGTTCAGCTGAATGAATACAATAGATTAGATTTTTTTAAACATTACAGTATTTGTAATAAAGCAGATAAATAACTAATGCTGTTCTTGTTGTAATACTGGTAATTAATATTTAGATTTGCTTGTAATTATGACTCACAAAGTTGTTAAAACTTCGAGTTAATTAACAAGCAATAAAATAATAAATTAATAACTTGAGTATTAACGTTTTAGTAGTTACTGAACGTGTTAAAGAAATGGATATTTGCTATTGGTTGCATTGTGTTGCTTCCTTTAAAGTGGCACTATCACCGATTGAAAACCGAATGAAAATACCATGGCGCCACCTAGCGTCAGTGATATTGTTAATCTTTACAGCTTGCTCCCAGGTGCGCGAGGACGTACCAAATTTTCACTCAAGAATTGAGGAGGTCGTGGCTTGTTTATTTCGTTAAAAGAAATACCGTTGTGCATTCCTTTGCTTTATGCAAGCAAGTGCTAGATAGTAAGTGCTAGATACCGCTAGATGTTGCCAGATTCTGCCGACTTTCAATCGGTAATAGTGCCACCTTAGAGCAATAACGGGACACTTTAATACTGAACATTATTGTTCCATGCGCTTTCAGTAACTCTTTCTTCGGCAGAGCGATAGTTTTCGAAACTAAAAATCATGAAGAATTACCTCAGGAGTATATTATGTCGCAAAAGCGGTTCAAGGGACCGGCAATATTAAGCGTAGAGTGCCACAAGCTAGGCTAACAAATAATTTAGTTGAAGTAGTTAAGATATTTGCAGAAATAAAAGTTTGACGAAAAGAATTGTAAACACAACCACAAGTTGTAATGCAAGTTGTACACGAGCAAGTAAAAATTTAATTAAAAAATTTAAATATTAAAACACACGTGTTTAATTTGTTACAAGTTTGTTTGTGGATTCCTGGGTGAGGGGTCACACACTGGAATTTTGCAGGAGGGCGCAACATGACGTGGTTACGCCACTGGGCTGCCTAAATTGCAGGATTAAAAAAAAGTATAATAAAAATACATAATACTGGTACTAAGGTTGGAATGTTTAAGTAAGATAAGTGCCTACCGGCCTGTTCGTTAAATAAAAACGGGTGTAAACCTATTTGTGTTGCCTTTTGGACTTAAACGTCAGACTGCCTGAGCGGGAATTGAACCCACGACCTTTGAGATCAAAGGCCAAAGTCCTACCACTCAACCATACTGACACGGCCATTTCCAAGCCAGTTGGTTCAGTTTGTACGGCTTCAGAGAAATCGGTACGAATTACCAAGAGCTTATAGAGTTCCACAGAAATTCCGGTGTTTCATACGGCATATTTATGCAAATAAACCTTCTCGTTTACCGAAGCTATTTCCTAGTAAGTCGTTATTTAAAAAGTGGCATCTACGAAATTTTCTGTTGAATAATTGTTAATTTTATTTACTGCGTCCCGCAGTATATGATGCATTGCGCGCTTACAATAATCATGACGTTTCATCTCTGTGTTCATGTACTAATTTGTTAATAATTACCATGAGATCAAAAATCTTAAAGCGTAATGCGTTAAACATTAAAATTAATTATTCCAATAGATCGCCGAAGCAAAATTACAAGACACTACCCTAGAAAATTATAAATTGTGATGTTGAAATACGAGAATCATTCCGGTTTGTGACGACACGATTAATGCGTTCGTGCTGGTTCGTCTATTAGGCACAATGCTAAATGAGACAGCTTACGTTCTTTCGCTGAGAAAAACGGAGCTACTATCTCAGATGACCTTGGTGTTCTGTCTACGCGGAAGGCAATCGGCGCGAGCTGTTATAAGGCAGGCGGAAGATTGTAAGGCAGGCCGGGTGTCCCTTTAAGATGAGTTGCCAGTTTCTGTTAAATTAATGTGGCGATACATAAACAACTAAATGCATTATAAATAACAACATGGGCGAAGAACAAAGCGCAATAAAAATGTTAAACATTGCTAAAATATTGTCATTTCTCGCTGTTTCCAAAATCCGTCTGTCCTCGCACAAAGGACAGCTTCACGCGGTGATCAGAACGAAAGCGATAATTCAAAATCCAAAATGGCGGCCATTTCCGGTTTACCGAGTCGAAAACAAACCAACGAATGCTAGCATTTAGAAAACTGCCCGACGTTTTGTGGTGCAGCGGGAATTGTTTTCCAATTTTCACAAATTGACGCCGTCATGCGACATGCATCATATACATTGTCTCAAGCGACAAGGAGAGGATCTCCGTATGCATTGTTGCCATGGTTCCCATAGGTATAGACATCTCGAAAATCATATCTACATTAATAAAAACGAGGCTGTAGAACAGTCAGTGTTGTACAACGGACACACCGGCCACCCGAGCCACCAGCCTGCAAAAAACAATGCGGAATGGCCGGTGACTACTTACAAAAATCTCTTCCAGTAATGAGGGTAGTCGATGACAGTAAACGAAATGGTTGTTGGTAAAGCGAAAACTTAACTTTTAACGAATAAAACAATGCTTCAGTTACACGCAACTTATTATTAAACCGCTGGCTGAAGGTTCTGTCGTTGTGGACGATTAAAATCAAAGGATGAATGAAACTCGGTTAAACGCTATTTACTTTCTGCCTCTCCTACAAAAAAATGATAGAGCCGGCAGGCTAAAGATTTGGACCTTGTTGTAGAAAGTCGTATTTTTTTTACGCCCGGTGGAAATATTCATATGTAAGTACGTATAGCCCGGGTCAGGGGAGGCGCTGATTAAGTGAGCAAAGCGAACGAAAATCAGCGTCTGTTAGCCAGTGTGCGCAAAAACACTTAGACAGGATGCACACCTTCCGCAACAAACACATGAGAGAGAGCAAACCACCCTAATCTTGCAAACGGTACGTCCGTCACGGGCTTCAACTAGAGCTCCTATAAAGGCAAAAAGGAACCAGCGAATTTAGCATTAACTACGTAAAAGCTAATGAGCGAGAAATGCGTCGCGAGTTGATGCATAAACGGGTCCTTAAATTAGTGTAGCGAGATACGAAGTTGCGCATGAAGTGGTGCATGGTGCATTAATGCGACTTAGTTTACATTAGCATTACATTAGTGCTTCGTGAACTCCCTCGTATACCTTGCAACATTTCGCAACTGCAACGGGCTAATGGAGAATGTTTATTATTTTTTTTTTTTTCCATTTTCAGTGTTTTGATTACACAACTGTTTAACTAGATTGCTTTTTAAATCAAGGTTCGGCCAATCCGATTACGGGATGTCCTTCCTGTTTTCGTGGACGGAATTTCGCTGTTGTTCGTCAGAGTGAATCGTTCGTTGTAAGTCGATTATCGGCGACATTTGCTTTGGAGCGAGAAAATCTGAGTCGAACGCTCTTAAGGCACCTTTCAAAATCACCTAACGGACAGAAAATCTCATTAGCCACGCTTCATCGAGTTACCCAAAACCTTCCCACGCAGAAATGGAAAACGAAACTTTTACCAATTATCACCGACAGGTGCATCCTGAGATTACCAAAGAACTTTTAATAATCACTTCAGTGTGTGGCATGTTCCGTCCACCCATTTTTTTTCTTTTTCATCATTCTTCTTGGGAATATCATGGCGCACCTTGGGAACGAAAGATCTACTAGCAGGTGTCTTCGAATATGTCTACTTACATCTATTGTGCGCGCAGCACATCTTGAGTCCTGCAGATATTTTATGAGCGGCTTCATGTTCCTGGAGGGAGCGGCTTTCATCGACGGCCGCCATTGTTTTTGTAACCGTCTAGGATATCAACAAGGTACTCTGCTATCGAAACATACAATCGATTATCTGTATTCGTTCTGAGGCGAACTCAAGATAGGCCGCGGACACTATAGCTTACTTCGTCACGACGGTGGGCTCCAAACATGCTGTGTGCTGCACTTATATCTCATACGCGGCTAAGTATGAAGGGTGAACAAAAAGTCTGGTTCACCATAAATATAGGCCATTTAAATAATATCACAAGACTAATTTTCAGTCGAACAGCAATAGTGAAAAAGTTTTTTCTTGACCAAACAACGCCTGGCAAAACATATACGACAACAACATTGTAATTTTTAACCAATAATTAATGGTATGTCACCTAAAGCACAGTGTACACAGCATGACTTGTATACCACAATGTACACAGCATTACTTGTATACCACAATGTACACAGCATGACTTGTATACCACGAGCTGCCTGTAAATATTTTGTGGCCACGTTTTAACGTCCTTGCATTGTTAAATTTTGTCCATTTTGTAAGTATTCCTGGTTCATTTTTAATATTGCTTGTTGTTTATTATCATTCCTTGTATTCATGCTGTGTAGTGTGTGTACATTGTGCTTTCGGTGACCAAGATCATCAATTATTGGTTGACAATTAATATTTTGTTGTCATATATGCTTTGCCAGGCTTTGTTTCGTCAGGAAACAATCTTCTTACTATTAAGGGGCCCCCCCCCCCCACATAAATTAAGTTTCTACCTGCGGCCCTGCAAGGAATCGACGTATGGTTCCAATTGGAAAAATCATATGATCCTGAGAATAAAAAAGTTCCTCCTATATGCGCATTAATTAAACAGATTAAAAGCTTATGCCAAAGTATTCTCATTAATTCACCCAAGCGTACGAAAGTGGTCAGCAATAAGAACACCTCAAGCTTTAAATAAATACGGATTCAAACCTATTACGTTGCCTTTTGGACTTAAAATGTCAGACTGCCAGAGTGGGGAACTGAACCCACGACCTTTGAAACCAAAGGCTGAAGTCCAACCGCTAAGCCATGCCGACACGGTCCGGCCTAGCAGTAGAGTTTAGAGCAGCGTTAAGTGACGTCATATTGCTACAAGAGAGATACTTGCAAGTGACACTAGATTGAAATGGTGGGTTAAACAACGGCACTTCTAGTCAAGCCAGTGCTTTGAGAGTGGCTTAAAAAAAACATTGTTTTCTCCAATCCCTTATGCTGCTTAGGTTGTAATTGGAAAATAAAGGTTCCACTTGCTTAAAAATGTCAGCAACTGCCAACAAATCGACCAAAATCGCGCGTCTTAGGCCTAAGAAATCCAGTCTAATAGCATTGGATTCAGTTAGACGCTCTTCTTTTCCCCCACCAGTGCACCTTGCAGCTAACCCAGTAACTGGCTCTACCATAGAGTTATATACAATAATCGTGTCCCCTATAGTTTAGCGGTAGGACTTTGGCCTTTGGTTCCAAAGATCGGGAGTTCAATTCCCCGCTCAGCCGGTCTGATGTTTAAGTCCAAACGACAACGTAAATAGGTTTGAATCCGTATTTATTTAACACTTCTCGAGCCCACTTGCCTTTCCGTCCTATTTAAGCACAAGGCCTTGTTTCCTTGGTCTGTAAAATCAAACACCGGGAGATAGGCACACGCTAACGGCAAACAGCTTACGGACATCAGTAATGAAACCGGCAACCATGTTAACTCAAGTTGTTGCGAATTTCGTTTGGGGGAAAGCTATAACTTTTCCTACCGCAATATCTCTGTAAACTCTCCACTCAAACTACTTCATCAATCTCCACTTCCTTTAACCGTAATTTAAATTCCCCTCTATTTGTCGTCTTGCTTTTGTTCTTGCCGCCATTTAGGTGGTTGCCAAGACAACAGGGGGATGCAATCTGTGAGAAGGCACCGGGATGCCTTTGTTCTTTCGTCTTCCATCACGGTGAAATTCCCTTCTTAATTAAGCAGACTCCAGGGGGGAAAGGAAACGGAAATGGAGAATTAGGCTTAACTTCTCCGTTCCCCACTTGGCCGAGCTGAAACAAAGGATCCAAACAGTCAAGGGTCAGCTGCTTGAAGAAAACCAGAAGAATTCAGCAGGACGCCATTAAACTGATAATTAAACCATTTTCTCTGACATTGTGGTTAAGGTTAATTGATTCCAGTGTGTGTGTAATGAAATAATCCTCACTGAAACTAACAACACGACTGTCTTCTGTTGTTCGTATCTCCTCCAATTCATTGGGGGGGGGGGGGGGGGGTAAACCGACATTTCTTACTTCAACTTTAACTCAAATCGAATTGAGCTTACGTGCGTCACTTTAAGAGTGACCAAACACTTCAAGTAGATCCCTGTATCCGCCTCAAATAACTTTCAACTGGCTTTATCTCAAACCACCGACTTCCAACGATTTAGAGATTAACACCACTTTATAAGTATAGTGTCCGCGGCCTATCTTGAGTTCGCCCCAGAACGAATACAGATAATCGATTGTATGTTTTCAATAGCAGAGCACCTTGTTGATATCCTAGATGGTTACAAAAACAATGGCGGCCGTCGATGAAAGCCGCTTCCTCCAGGAAGATGTAGCCGCTCATAAAATATCTGCAGGACTCAAGATACGCTGCGCGCACAATAGGTCCCTGCATCTACCTCAAACCAGGTCGCTTTACCTTGATCATCCTTCTTACATCGATTTAAGGACGTAAAGAGCATCAAATACGCCACTGTGCCACTTCAAATCACTTATCTCAAACCACCTTCTTACAACGATTTAATGAGTTAAAGCACTTTAAGTAGGTCTCTGTATCAACCTTAGATCAGTTGAGTCACTTTGCCCCAACCACCTTCTCACGACTTGAGGAGTTAAAGCCTTTTAGCAACTAGTGTTTATCTCGCCCTTGCATCAATTTCCTAGCTTGATTCCTTCTGAATTGTGGTTAGTGAAAGGGTGCACACACACCAGAAAGTAGGGCACCCCTATATCTTCTTTAAACAAAGTTGAAAGCCAGAGAGTTGAATGGGGAATTGAGAATTGCGATAACCTTATTGGCTTAGCAGGAAGTGTATCCATTACTGTATGCTGTGTCGCTGTGACTCACCCCAAGCAGGTCCCTACAAGGCAGCCATATTGCCATATTGGATACGAGCAGCCATCTGGAGAGATAGCCACAAGGTGCACTAGCTTAAAATGGAGGGGAAAACAACGACACTTCTAGTCAAGCCAGTGCTTTGAGAGCGGGTTACTTAGGTTTAAAAAAAACGTTGTTTTCTCCAATCCGTTACGCGGCGAGGTTGTAATCGGAAAAGAAAAGATTCCACTTGCTAAAGATTTCAGCACTGCCAACAAATCGACAAAAATCGCGCGTTTTAGGTCTAAGAAATCCGCTCTAACAGCAATAAGGCTCCCTTCTTCTTCCCCTCTAGTGCCCCTTGCAGCTAACCCAGTTACTGGCTCCAGCATAGAGTTATATATAATAATGTGACGTTATTGTCACTGTTCGATACCCACTACTCCCCTAAGGACTTTTCAAGTTTAAGTGATTGAGTAATATCCATGTAAGAAAGGGTTTTGTACCCTCAGTGAATGATCTAAACTTAAACTCTCGTTTATTAGTATTGTTGAAGAATTGTAAAAGACAAAAATGTCGCGCACCTGTGGAAATATGAGACTGAAGATCAGACCAAACTGGAGTTCATCCTTGTTTTCGGTTGCCTAAGTGATCTGCCATCAAATCTTCACTCTCAGTTGTTAATAAACGTTCATCTCTTCGGTTAAATGGATTGATTAAATTAGGTACAGGAAGCTGTCGTGCTTGCGATTCAATAATGAGTATAGCTGAAGTATTTCTTTGTGGTTTGGATAATGGCTGTTAGCAAAGAAGGGATTGCAAAATCTGTCTGTAAACGCCATGGGGTTGGTGACTAATGAGGATCTGTAGTGCTTTAAAGCAAGAAACCTATGGGAATGTTGAAAATCAGGATCTGTATTGCTTAAAGGCCACAAACCTATGGGTTTGGTG
>JAHWFP010218053.1:12184-28946 GCA_023313725.1 Lithobius niger | reverse complement strand
CCCCCCCCCCCCCCCCCTCGAGACCCTCTTGACAAATCTTAACCTCCCTCCCCCCAACTCAAGGTCCAAAAATAGTGCTTTTCGTATGCCCCACAAAAAAATAGAGCTTTGTGTATGCCTATTGAGACTGTTTGCGTGGTTTCTTGTAATCAAGATTGTTGCTGTCGCCAAATCAAGTAAGTAGCACTCCGCACCGACTATACCACGCGCCATGGCTGTTTGCTGTGACGTGCATATCACGTGACTGGGCTAGTCCAATCAGACGGCCTAACTGTACAGTCGTTGTTCTCGTTCGTCATTGGCTAACTCACGGTGACGTCACGGCAAACAGCCATTGCGCATGGTTTAGTAGCAAGGACCACATGCCTCGTTTTTAAAGAAAAGACTCGTTGGGTTAAAAGTGTTCCATTAAACACCGATGAACACCCATCTTTTATCAAGTTTCATACAATATTATTGATGAACACACTGATTGCTTGTTATGCCCGCATCAGTAGCCTAACATAGTCAGGACCTGGCAGACAGAAGAAAGAAAGAAAGATGGCGGCAAGGCTCTTCTGCAGAGTTTCTGCAAAACACTGTTAGGGATGGGTCGGTTTCATTTTTTGGACTTAGGTTCCGGTTTCGATTTTCACGTCCACAAAACCGCGGTTTCGGTTTCGGTATTCAGCCTCCGAAGTTCAAGTGGCTCTAGACGTGTCCTCCGCAAACGATCTCCGGGGGAAGACTCCGAAATCCCAACAGGCTCTAGACATGTCCTTCGCAAACGATCTCCGGGGGAAAGATTCCGAAATCCCAACAGGCTCTAGACATGTCCTCCACAAACGATCTCCGGGGAAAAGATTCCGAAATCCCAACAGGCTCTAGACATGTCCTCCACAAACGATCTCCGGGGGGAAGATTCCGAAATTCCAACAGGCTCTAGCTAGACATGTCCTCCGCAAACGATCTCCGGGGGAAAGATTCCGAAATCCCAACAGGCTACGTGTGAAACTGCGTTGGACTGATTCCAGGAGGTCAATGTCCTGCAGCAGATACAGGCTACCAGACTGGGCTTGCGTATTCCAAAAGCGGTCTAACAAAGACCTTAAATGCCCACACATAAACCGCTACATTTGCGGTAGTAAAACACTGTCTCACAATAGCCAGCCAAACGGCGAAAAGCGTTTGCTACAATCTGCGGGTTGTTGATTTCAAATCCTTGGAAAAACAGATACCCTGGTCTTTAGTTAAAGTCACAGAGGATAATACTGTATCTGACAACTTATACTCTATACTAGCATTTGTTTGGCCTATATACATATAAAGGCAACACACGTTGAAACTGACAATTGTATATTGCATGAATGATTTTTTTTCATCCTAAACTAGTAATAGGCTTGTAAGAAGCCTCCATTAATATTTTTCTGTGTTGATGTAAATGTTTAAACAAACTCTTAGTTAACACATGCCAACTACATAAAGCTATCTCTGTGTTTCATAGTTGCTTTGGATACTTTTTAATGAATAAAAAAAATACTAAAAACTGGTCTAAAGTCTCTGCGCAAAGTTAGTAAACCTATTCCAATCATTATCAGAATAGGAGAGGGGTCGTCGGGGTGGCCCCTACTTAAAACAAAAATTGAAATGAATTCTTATGAAAAAACAGCATAAACATTTCTTTAAAATACGAACTAACAGGGTTACAAGACGGCCCTTGTTTCAAAATAACGTTAAAAAAATTTGAAGTGAATTCTTATGAAAACTGCATCTCCATGTTGCAGGAAAACATTTCTTTAAAATATACTAGTTTGAAGCAGTTTCCCGACTCCCCCCCCCCCCCCCCCCCATCCCCCCCACTGCGGCAGTCGTCGTAGGCTCCTCAATACATTCCTCGGGAGGCCCGACCCCTCCCAATCCGACCCTAATTCCAATGGAAATGTTTCCATATTAATTCAATCTCTTCGTCTGGTTTTCTAGTTTATTTTCAGACTGGTAAACAGGCCATTTTCCATTTGTGCCATTGAAACCGAAAAATCACACAGTGTGCGCCTTTCCATAACATTTCTTTTCTCTTCTGACATTTCTTCCCTGCACCCTCCTCAAACGTCTGATAAAGTAGACGTGACCAAATGGTTCGTAAAGTTAAGCCCACCACCAACAAATACGGACGGATTCTCCTAAAATAGGGGCAGGCCAAACGAACAGGAAGTGTAACAAATTGAATTAGCAACGAACACCCGACAGTTCGGGGTTGAACGACCCACAAATAAACTCCCAGTGTTAGATTAACTTTTAACGCCCCGTTTAGCTTTAACGCTTAACAACCGAGGATATGCTCCTAAAAACACCCGACCTTTCCAGACCACGCCACCGCAACAACATCACAAAATCGTCACCAGTTGTGGCGTACGCATGAATAATTGACGTCCCCCGCACAATGATCAGCGAGTTTTGTGTTAGACCTACGGTGTTTACATCGTTTTTATTAGCCGGAATATACGACCCGTTCCCGTTGCCACTTTTTATTAGTTAATAAATCCCCCAGCAGGTCCATCCGTTCACTGTTAGGAGTCATAACGTATAAGCCCGGCGAAATGGGGCTTATTTGTGGATCGTAAAAGGGCTTTGGTGGAAGTTAATCTAAAAACCCGAAGCAGGTCAAGAGAAACAATGTAAAACCCGAAGGAGGTCAACAACTAGGACCTGCGTAAACAGACGAAATGTTACGAATTATATTTTCATGTTTTAATCTGGCAGTCGTGAATATTTCATTCACCAATAAATTCACCCTCTTGTTTCTTGGGCAGAAAAGCCGTCTGACGCGGCTCGAGTTTATGAAATATGGTGATATTTTCGTAGAAGTCGACGATATTGTTTTGATGTTGTAAGATATGAATGTATCAAGAATCTTACATTTTTAAGACAGCTGCATCATTTAAAACGTATGGTGTGCGTGGGTGTTTAATTCTGCTCCGCCGTGTCTTCTCCGCCTGCATGTTGAACTTAAATGTCAGACTGCCTGACCGGGGAATTGAACCCACGACCTTTGAAACCAAACGCCGAAGTCCGATCGCTAAGCCTGCTCAGGCAGTCTGACATTTAAGTCCAAAAGGCAACGTCAATAGGTTTGCATCCGTTTTTATTTAGCACTTATCAAGACCACGAAACAAGCAGCCTTCATTAAAGACTGGCCTTGTGAGGGTATAAGATACACTAATCTGAGAACAGACAACTGACACGACTGGGACTCGAACCCAGACTTCCCACTGACTAGGCCAGGCGCTCTAGCCATTACGCTAACGGGGCGGTTACTG
Source organism: Lithobius niger (assembly GCA_023313725.1). Lineage (NCBI taxonomy): Eukaryota > Metazoa > Arthropoda > Chilopoda > Lithobiomorpha > Lithobiidae > Lithobius > Lithobius niger. Next base: position 25,650 of record JAHWFP010218053.1, on the reverse strand, counting down.
GCTACAGGCTCCAGCCGAGGTAAGTAGCTGTTTATTCTTTCTCAGTGGTGGCCTACAGGTCACAAACATACACCAGAAGAGAATGCAACATTGGTTCTTGGCCTATATACACACGAAGAATAATACAAGTAATAAATTACTTTTTTTTATTACTTATTTTATTACTTGGATTATTTCTAGTGTGGAGGCCAAGAACCAATGTTGCTTTCCCTCCTTGTGTAGGCTTCTGACCTCTAGGTCATCACTGTGAAAGACTGAACAGCTACTAAGCTCGGCTGGGGCCTGTAGCCAGTATCCGCCCCGGTAGCGCAGTAGTTAGACGGCCCGGCCTAGTCAGTTGAAGTCCTGGGCTCGAGTACCAGCGGGGCAGTTGCCTTTTCTTTCTTTCTCATACTAGTGTATCTTGTACCCTCACAAGGCCAGTCTTTAATGCAGACTGCTTGCTTCGTTTACCCTTTACCTTGTGATTTTTTTTCTCTTCTTATGAAGCCCATTTGGCTTTCCGTCCTGTGTAACCACAAGAATAAAAATAATAACTAAAATGCACCTAGGGCAGCTTAGCACTCGCCTGCTAGTGCACTAGCAGACTTAAATGTCAGACACCCTGAACGAGCTTAGCCGTGGGACTTCGGTCTTTGGTTTCGAAGGTCGTGGGTTCAATTCCCCGGTCAGGCAGTCTGACATTTAAGTCCAAAAGGCAACGAGAATAGGTTCGTATCCGTATTTATTTATTCTTGTGCGTTTGAGTCTTTACGTTTTTTTTTTTTTTTTTTGGAGATTAAAGTGGAGTTTGGAGCTTGACTTTGGCTGCTTAGCCGTAACTTTTATTGCTTCACGACGACGCGAGGGTGGCGTCGAAACGTGGCAAATTCTTTATTTTTTGTTCACTGACTGGACTGGTTTTCCATTGTTTAATCGTTATGTCTTTGTGCTTGAACTACTAATTTCATACTGATTATAAAAAATCCTCTCTGCTACTGTCTTCACCACATCGTTGTGTATTGTTCTTTATTTTATGATATTACGGTTTAGGTCAAAAAATTTAAAAATGCCTCGGAAATCGACCATCGGGCGGGCGGTTTTTACTTTTATTTTTTATTTTGTTTCGCGCCGTCTGTCGATAGAGAAACATAGAGTATGGTGCGCAAATAACGTCAAACTGTGCAACTTTAAGACGCGATTGCTGTTGTGGTATGCGTTATATTGAAATTGACTTTATACCATAGAACTTCTTCGCTAAATCGGACGATGGAAAACATATTCATGACTGATCTTTATATTCGTCATCTGGACGACGACATCATCAACGTACAACGCGGCACGACGACCAAATTTTGTAAGCGGATGGACCCCAGAAGCAGAACTTTCTGCAACTGTCTGCGACACTAATTGTTGGGAAAAAAAATTGTATGCAGCTAATTTGTTTTAAATCGTATTACCCACGTGTTTATTGGTTTTTCGAATAACTTTTCACGGCTTTACCCTATAGAGCAGTGACATTTGCCGCCATATTGGCACCAGCATGGGTTTTGGAGGGCATAACTACAAGGTGCACTACATAAAAATGGAGGAAAAAACAACGGAAATGCGGATTTCTTAGGCTTAAAATAACGTTGTTTTCTCCAACAACAAAAACCGCGCGTTTTAGGTCTAAGAAATCACTTTTCACAGCATCGGCTTCAGTATGACGCCCTTCTATTTCTCTCTGCAGTTCCCCTTGCAGCTAACCCATTCAGGCTTCAGCATTGAGTTATATACAATAATACTACGTCGTGTCACTGCTCTATAGATCTGGATGTTCTACCAATGGAAAGGTCTCGTCGAGGCGATTAAAATGGTGCATTGGAAATTTCAAACTCGGTCAAAAAATGACGAAACGGCAGAAATTTGACCAAAGTTTGTCCAGAGAGGCCATTCACTGAGAAAAATGCGTCATGCGCTTGGGTTTTAGTGACGCGCTTGCTCCCGTTAAAGGCACCATTCCTCCCAGCGCCTTTACTCTCGATCCTCCACATCAAATATGGCCCTAAAGGTCTATTTACTTACCGTTAGTTTTTCCCTTGCTAAAAATCCGTTTTAAAATAGGGCGTCTGCGGGATTTTCTGTTGAATATTCGGGAACTATATTTACTGTATCCTGTACGTCTATGATCCTTTGCGTGCCTACAATAACCTTGAAATTTAATCTGTGTGTGCGCATGTACTCATTTTAATCGTTTGCTAATAATTACTACGAAATCAAAACTCTAAAAGACTAATGCGGTAAAAATTAAAATTAATTAAGCCAATAGATCGCCGAAGAAAAATTATAATATACTAGCCTAAAAAATTATAAATTGAGATGTTAAAATACGAAAATCATTCCGGTTTGTGACGACACAATCTTTAACTTGATGTTGTTTCGAATACTATTCCCAAGGCCAACTGAGATAGTAGCTGCGTTCTTCACTGCGAGGAAAGCAGCAACTATTTCACTTGACCTTGGCGATGGAAACATGCGCGGAATCGATCTGCGCGTGGTTGTTATAAGGCAGGCAGAATGTGCCTTCAAACAAGGCATTTTTTTTTTTTTGCCCTTGTCATTCGAAACCTTATACTTCATTTTCACACATCCAACAGGGTGTGGTCCTGTTTTCGACTTCCCCCAAGTTCTTGCAGGCCTTCCTGAAGAAGACGGCAACTTTCTTTTGCCGTCTGTCTTGAACAATCATAACGGCATTCCTTTTTCTGATACCCTTGTCATCAGTTTCATCACGCGAGTTTCGCGGTGAGTGCTTGTAGCCACGCTCCCAGGCCTCCTCTCCGTCAATCAGGAAGATGTCATTGAGCACGTGACTTGAAACTCTTCGCTTTTTCCTTTTGTGCCGCTGGCTACATTCCCAATGGACGAGATATTGCGTTGGCGCGCAATCAAACATGGCATCTACACTCACTATTTAGCAGCCCGCACACCCCGCTCCTTCCTTTGAGGTAAAGACCAGACCGAAACCTACCACGCGCATCCGACTTTTAAAATACGTCGTCACACTCAGCGTTGCTTTTCGATCAATTAAAAGGAAATAATTAGGTAGTTTTTACTATTTAAAAAAAATTACGTTCTGGGTTTGAGTACTGCTAACTAATTTTATTAGTGACAGCAGAGACGGCAAAGCAGAAACAGCTTGATTTTGATGTCTTGAAGTTGCAGAGGTTTTGCAAACAAAAAAACTGCGTCAGTGGAAGTGAAACAGGGCAAACTTAACACAGAAAACAATGTCAAAATACGTAGAAAAACAAAAATTCACTCCATTACGCTAATACACTAGGCATGTAATTTCTGAAGATAAGTTAATCTCCCTTGGATAGCTCTCCCACGCAAGGTTTGCGATAGAAATAACGAAAGAAGCTACCTTCTGTTTTGTCCTTTTCTGGCACTTCTTTAGCCTTTTTGCCCTTTTCGGGCCTTTTTAAATTTTTTTTTTGCCTTTTTAGGCCCTTCTTAATCAATGCCAGCACCAGCAAATATCGGGAGAAAAAGGACATTTTTTTTTTACAAAAGGGCATTTTGTGAAAAGGACAGGGGCAATGACCTCCCCCCCCCCCCTTCCCCTGCACTCAGTTAGTGACAGACTCGTCGGGAGTAGTCCGTACGGCACGAGTACCAAATGGGATTGGTATCTGAACAAAATTTACGCGAGAAAATTCGCAGTTTACTTTAAACGGAGGACGAAAAATGAAGTATAGAGTAGTGACATTTGCTGCCATATTGGCACCAGTATGGGTTTTGGAGGGCATAACTACAAGGTGCACTACATAAAAATGGAGGGAAAAACAACGGAAGAGCGGATTTCCTAGGCTTAAAATAATTTGTTTTCTCCAACAACAAAAATCGTCCGTTTTAGGTCTAAGAAATCACTCTTCACAGCATCGGCTTCAGTATGACGCCCTTCTGTTTCTCTTTTGCAGTGCCCCTTGCAGATAACCCATTAAGGCTCCAGCATAGAGTTATATACAATAATACTACGTCGTGTCACTGCTCTATAACGACTAAACTACAAGATCTGAAGCAAACTGATGGCTTCTTTCGCATTCAGACAGTCCAGATACAACTTCCCGTGAGTTCTCAGGCCGTACGCTACTGCGACCCTTAGCGTGTCTGCCACTAACTGATACCGGAAGCGCAGCAAGCAGGAGTGGAGCGTGGAACGTAGCTGCTATCTCAGTTGGCCTTGGGTTGATTTGCACTGTTGCCACTTTATGTCACTCGAGGGCGTTGCTTATACTGCCCAAGAGAAGGCCAACTGAGACGCTGCTACTCTTTACTTAAACTAAACACGGATGCAAACCCATTTACGTTGCCTTTTGGACTTAAATGTCAGACTGCCTGAGCGGGGAATCGAACCCACCACCTTTGAAACCAAAGGCCGAGGTCCTACCGCTGAGCCAGACTGACACGGCCTCTGCATGGCTCGGCGGTAGGAACTCGGCCTTTGATTGCAAAGGTCGTGGGGTTCGATTCCCCGCTCAGTCAGTCTGACATATAAGTCCAAAAGGCAACGTAAATGGGTTTGCATCCGTGTTTAGTTAACCAATTTTGAGCTCATTGGTTTCCGTCCCGTTTAACTCTTCACCTTGACACATTTTCTGGCCCCACGAACGGGTGGGTTCATTTAAACTTGACTTCAAAATGTGATCATTTGCTGTGTGATAGTTTAAACATTAATTGAGGATAAACAGCCATTTAAAGCAACATACCACCTGCCTTATAACCTTCCGCCTGTCTCACAACACCCACGCGACGATCACATCCGCATATTTACCACAGCTAAGGTCAACTGAGACGGTAGCTTCGTTCCTCGCAACGAAAAAGTAGCTACTGTCTCAATTGGCATTTCGCCTAATAATCCTGCCAGCGTGAACCCATTGATTGTGTCGTCACAAACCCCGGAATGATTCTCGCATTTTAAAATCACAATTTATAATTTTCTAGGCTAGTGTCTTATAATTTTGCTTCGGCGAGCTATTGGAATAATTAATTTTAATTTTTACCGCATTAGTCTATTAGATTTTAGATCTCATGGTAATTATTAGAAAATTAGTAGATGTACACACAGAGATGAAACGTCATGATTATTGTACGCGCGCAATGCATGATTTAGTGACGGAACGTTAGCAAATAAAGTTCCATTATATTCAACAGAAAATCTCCTAGACGCCACATTTTAAAACGGATTTTTAGCAAGGAAAGACTAACGGTAAGGAAATAGACCTTTGGGGCCGTACTTGATGTGGACGATCGAGAAAAATGGCGCTGGGAGGTATATCCCTTTAAGTGCAACAAAGTAAAAAGATTACGACGTTTCGACTTTAAGATTTGAGTCGTTTTCAAACTGAAAAAAAAAAAACGCGTAGATCTGAAAGTCGAAATGTGGTCTTTTAACACTGTTGCGCTCAGTTTCTATCTGTCCTTAATTAATTACTATTGGAAGTGCTTTGGCTGTTTTTACCGTATTTATTATTACAGTTAAAAGAGTTGCTTAAAACTAGTTTGAAAGTTTAAAAATCTGTCTCTTAAACCTAAGAAATATTAAAATTACTATTTTGCAAATTGCAGCACTTTAGGTTTTGGGATCCCACTTCGTTATTAAACATCTCTTGGCCATCGGTCCCGGGCTTTAACGTGATGTGCAGGTTCTGGCCTCATACTCCAACCTCACCAGTATTATTCACTTTTTCTATCTGTGTGCACAAGCTGTGGTAGGTCTGGCAGAAAGCCATTTGTTGCACAGCCTGGTTGTAGACGCATCGGCGTTTGTGTCTTTTTCTGTTACTTTTTCGGCTGCACGTAGGCTGTGCTTCCATGTCTAAAGAAATTACTTTTTAGTTTAAATGCTTTGCTGTGTGTATGTATGCTGCCATGTTAAACCAAAGACGTTTGGCGAGTAAATGATTGGCAGAGTACTTTACATTTAGCCCACTAAAAGTTTATTTAGTGTTTCTCAGGAGCGCACGCATGGGTTTTTTTCATAACGCGTGAAACGTTTTTTATGACATTGTCTAAAAAAAAATTACCGATTACGGATCAGCTCTTTCACCAAGCATTACCTGGAGCCGATGACCACATAAGCTCTTTGCTCCAGTCACATGATCACCTCGAAACGAATCTAAGGGTCATTCAGAGACATGTCACAACTAAAAACTCGGGACTAAAGAATAACGTGTTTTTTTTTTTTTTTATCAAATGTGCAACTTTTACACGCTGATCCTGGCATAAAAACATAGATATTGTACTCCACAACAAAATGTACGCTACTGATTTCGTTTTGTTTGGGGGAAAAAAAGCCATCGCCCGTATGTGAAAAATCAGGAATAAAACGTGAAAAAAAAAAATGCCCGCTCGCATCAATTTTTTTAGTACCACTCCTGAGAACCACTTAATTTATTTTTAGCATCTTTAAATGGCTTTTCGCGTGCACAAACTTCTGATTCGGTACACTATACGGGACATATACCAGATCGAAACGGTGCAGCGACGCTTCAGGAAGGGCCTCCCTGGACTTAGAAACGTGGACTACCCAACTCGCCTAGCTAGGCTTAACCTGAAATTGCTGGATCTTAGAAGAATTAAATTTGAGCTTGTCCTCACGTATAAAATTCTTCATCATTTAAATGGGGGTTGATCTTCCTTTCTTTGATTTGGCACCTTATTTTTCCCGTACACGAGATCATAATTTTAAACTTGCGGTTTCAGCCTCCCGTCTGGACTGCCGTCGTAACTTTTTTTCATGACATTGTCTAAAAAAAAATTACCGATCACGGATCAGCTCTTTCACCAAGCATTACCTGGAGCCGATGACCACATACGCTCTTTGAGGGAGGAAACGGTAAATGCTAGTTCTTTATCCTTTTTTCGCAAATTGTTGAACACTGAACCACTTCGAAGGTTTCTGAAACGTCCGGTTTCTTAATCGTCCATCTGCTTTTTACAAATTTTTTTGGCGGCGAGTGTGACATTCCTTAAATACATCCAGGGAGCGGTATCAGAGGCCCCAAACCCTTCTGCGTTCCTTTCAACAGTTGGGTGGAGGAGAATATTTTGTTTTATTGTTATTATTATATTATAATAATAAAAAACAGGTAAAAACAGGTACAAACACCCAAACATTTATAAAACACTCTTTCCTTACTAATTCTGTGATAAAATGTGTTCACGAACATGCCATTTAGTTAAACGCGTAGAAATTAATGCCGACAGACGGATCTCTTCGATTTCGACTCGCAGCCGATTGAGATAGCTGCATTGACTGTAAGGAGCTCAAGCGTCTGACGGCCTTAGCTGGCCACTACACTGCCGGCCAGCTAAGGCCGCCAGACGCTTGAGCTCCTCACAGTCAATACAGCTATCTCAGTAGGCTGCGAGTCGAAATCGAAAAGTGACATCTGTCGGCATTAATTTCTGAGTGTTCCAGCAAAACAATGGCGACCTCCGTGTCGTGTTTTGGTGATGCAGTAATTAAATTGTTATATCGGACGTAAGTAACGTATTCTTACCGCAATTCTTGTGTTTAGCTATTGTGTAAGTGATCCAAAAGTCAAACATGCATGTCAAAATGGATGTAATTGCCCTTTAACCATGAAATGGCGATTTGAGAAAAAGTAAGAATATATGGTAGGCAGTAAATAAAATGGTTGGTAATAAAAATAAAATTAGTGTAGATGATACCATCAACGAACACTTCGGAGAACTACAATAAAAAAAATTAGTGATATTCCAAAATTATTTAATGAAAACTTCATAAAGTTAACCAGGCTATTAAAAGTAAAATAGAAAAGGATTTGACAGTAAACAGGGTGGTATAAATGTAAACAAGAATCACATAGACGGAAATATAAATGTTTATCGTAACGCCACTAATAAAGATTTTGAAGAAATAATAAGAAAAACATGAGAAACACCGATTCTGTAGGAATTGAAGGTGTAAATTTGAAACATTTCAAAGAATTCTCAAAACACTGCAAAACTGCTCAGCTGCTTAGCTAAAATTATAATCGATACAGAGATTTGCCCAAAAGAAATGAAAACTCAAGTAATTAGGCCTCTTTCCAAAAAGAAAAAAACATGGATAACTGGAGGCCAGTTTCTATATTGTTAGTTATTAACAAATTAATTGAAATTTTTTTTTTTGTTATGCAACTTAATAAATTTCCTGGAACACTGGAATGTGATATTTAATGAGCAGTTTGGATTTCAAAATGGAAAAGGTACCAAAGAGGCATTTAAAAAAAAGTAAATCAACTGTTGCAAGTGTACTACATGTGGTTAAATTTCCACGGGCGATTTTCATAGACCTTCAAAAAGCTTTTGATACTTTAAACAGAGAAAGACTATTAAAAAACTAATTACGAGTGCGCTTGAGCATAAGGTTTGTGGTGTTCAGAATAGCTACTTATAAGACCGGAAAAGCTGTTTTAAAATTGATGAGTTATAGTGAAAAGATGGCAAATTATGAAGGCATACCACAAGGCTCGACATTGGGAACTATATTATTTTTTATTTATGTAAACGATATTAACGAAAATAAAAAAACCGAACTTAATTTTGTTGGCAAGTAATATTGTCAGTCTTATTGAAAAGGTACAATTGATAAATTGTCACTGCATATACAAAACAGTATTAATCAAATTCAAAATTGGTGTTTAAAAAACGACCTTTATATAAGCGGGGAAAAACTTATTGCGTCTAAACCAAAATTGCGAATTTTTGTTTTTATTGATTTTATTGATGAAGAAAAAAACTGGTAAAGGGAGAAGCCAAACCGGGGATTTGAACCAGGAAACCTCCAATCATCGTAGGGACCGAAAGATTGTCCAGAATAGGCCATAATAGTTACCACAGCCACTGAAAGAGCATGGTAGCCTCTCACCCTACCTTGGTCGGCAGTCCTGGCAGGGTCTTGGACAAGGTCCCCATTCCAGGATTTTGACCAGATCCACAAACCTCCAGCAACCAGACTGAGCTCTCTCACAGCTCAGCCACGATGAGCTAAATTAGAACTTACGATCCACAAGAAAAATTGCTATGAAACGGTCTGAGATGCACTGCGCAAAAAAAAATTGATGTTCACATTCACTTGACATGAAGCAGGGCCGTAGGAAGGATCGGGAGGGCAAGGGGCCCACCTTATTGGGGGCGCCGCGTCGAATTCATGCCGACGTGTAACCGAAGAAGCGGGCGATAAAGCATATAGATTTTTAACGGACGGCGTTAACACCAGTTCACAACGGCCTATAAAAAAAAATGATGCTGCTGGACTTGGTTTAGTGGTCACTTCGCAATTTTCCGATGTTTTGTTAACCGATTATACGTATTTTTTCTTTTAATGATCAGAAAACCGAAATAAAAAAAAAAGGTAACCGTACATAATTTACAATGTAAAACTACAGTGCATGGGTGAAAATGGTGAAGTTAACTTCTTTGAATGGTACCGTTGAAGTGGTGGAGTACATGTCTATTTTTTACGGATGGTGTGGCAAACAAGTTATACAATTACTCGCGATATTGTATAGTCAGTATTTAGTTACGTAAGCCTCAATATAACAATCGTGAACATTTTTATTTATTCACTCGGAATAGGCAGTCTGGGGGAGGGGGGAGAGCCAGTAAGTTGGTTCACCTTTGGGGAGGGACCGCTAAGTTGGTTCGCCTCAGGGGTAGGGGGGGGGCGCCTCTCAGTTGGTTCGCCTTGGGTGCCAAGGGGACTAGCCATGTGCCTAGCTTCAGTAAGGTTTAACGAGGATTAAACACGATAGCAAAATAGTGGTCTCTGAAGCCTCGCAGGGAAGCTTATTATTTGTATTCCTTTTCAGGTTTTTTTTGGGGGGAGGGGCCGCGGCCCCCCCCCCCCCCCCGCGGTGGCTGTTTTCTAGAACGAATTACGTTACGCCGGGGTCAGCTATTGTGTATGTTTATTTAACCTGGTGATAGTAATAACTAGTCTGTAAGGATAACACTGAAAATGAAATATTTTGTTCAGAATAAAATTGTTCAAGATAATACTGTAATTTGAATTCAGTTTTTAACTGTAATAACTTACTTTTTTTATTGATAGTTTGGTTAAAAAAAAAAATGGGAAAAAACCATGATTTTCGGTGTAGGATTGTCACCAACGCATATCGGTTTAGTTTATAGCACACTTGAACGCCAAATTTCGCAACGTCTAATAAAACAGCCGATAAATACCAGGAGTCCACCTGGGGCGGGGGGGGGGGGGGTTAAGGCGGAAAGAGCGTCATCGCAAGGCATTTACTGCAGGCCGAATTCTCAAAACATACTTTGCAAACCCTTTGAAGGCATAAAATTGCTGAATGTGAGCTGTTTTACAGGGTCCCGAGGAACTCAAAGCGACACCAGGAAGCCACCGGCTCATGGCTTCACCACCGCCCCCCCCCCCAAAAAAAAAAAGAAAATAAATTATTTACATTTATAAAAAAAAAGCCTCTAATTTGCCTTTGTAAAAAGCGGAAGGAGGCTTTTACCGAGGCTAGTTTTCTTTTCGTTGAGCTGCCACGAACGAATGAGGCGTAGTTTGTCTCTGGAGCTGATAGCCATGCAGGACGGGCTCCTTTTTTGAAATGTGACAATAAGGACCACTTGACTGGAGTTGCCTACGAAGACATGGTCACTGTTTTCACTACAACAAAAAAAGTGGAAAAGTATGAACTTGGAAATTTTTCAGTTCCTGCGTTTTCAACTGGCCATTCTGTATATTAAGGAGGAGGAGGAGGACAAGGCCTAATTTGCCACCGGCCCCGCCTAACGTAGCTACGCCACTGAGCGACGCCCTCCCCCCCCCCCCCCACAACTTCTTAGACCTTGTTTAATATCTCTGTGATCTGTGGTGCATCGGCAATTATTCGGCCACTGCACTGTGACTGAGGTTGGCGCTAATGACCCAGCTGTCGACGCGCCATTAAGCCTCAGCCCCCCCCCCTTTACCTGAATTCTTTTTTTTTTGCCTCCCACTCCGTTTCCCTCCAAAAAAGATTTCTCTCCACCGATAAATACAACTCATAATCCATGAAATTTAAGCTCTAACCAGTCTCATGCATAATCCATGTGTAACCTGCCATTCTTTACTTAGCGTTTGACGAGACCTTTATGGCACATTCATCAAATTTACATTACTGGATGTACAGTACTGCTAAATAGGTTTGTTTCATCAGTCGCGACGGTGACGTAATCAGCACGAAGCTTCTGATTGGTTTTCCCACGTCGCCCATAGCAACCAAACGGCCGCAGCCAACGGAAAATGGATACGTGAGCATTACAGGAAAGCCAACCCTAAAAAACTCGAGCTTGAGGGAAGCAATGGCATTAGTTAAGTAGCTACGGTAAGGGTTAAATTCGGCACACCTTACAGCAACTATACCAAAAATGCATTACTCGATAATCTAAACACAAGCAAACATAGGCAGATATTATTCCTTCTTTGTAGTTTAGACGTGAAAATGATCCTAAAAGTTGGAATCTACTGTAATCTATCTGCACTAAAATCTTAACTTCATATAACATTAAATAAGAGCTTGTTCCCCTATTTTCAATGGCTTTTTTTTTTTTTAGAGTAGCAGTTTGGTTTAATGGATTATGCAGTAGTTGTTGAATACTGCAGTACGGTTTCACATAGATTGTTCATGGTATGTATCTGAAACTTTACAGGAAAGCTTATTTGCGTTCCTTCCTGTTTGGATTTCGGCTAATTTAAGCATCGAACGAGTTCGTTTTGATTTCTGATCATCTTTTTATTTGGTGTAGTGGTGCCAGAGACAATCCACGAAACGGGAGGGTCAATGATTTCCTCAAACCGAGGGGGGAGGGGGGGGCGGGGCAGTTAGAAATTAGAGCAAGTTGCCATCGAAATTTCCGTGATATTTTTTTCTTTAGCTACTACACTAGCTACTTCTGCAGTTTGCAGCCGTTCCTCCTCGACAAAAGTCTCAGATATTCCCCCAACAGGGTGGCAATGCTTCCCTACGGAAACATCTGCCCCCCCCCCCCCTCTCCCGGGTGGCACTACCCCCACATATTTTGATTTCGCCTCAAATCCGTTGTACTACTGAAATATTAGGTTCAAAGCTGATAATTTCGGGAACCTGTCGATGCGCATTACAAGGGGTAACTTGCATATGGGCAACAAAACTACAAATGGAATTCGAAAATTGGCATTTTTACTACCATTTGTTGCCAGTAGATAGAGTAGATCAGTGGTGTGCACAAGAGGGGCTGGAGGGGGGGGGGGGGGCGGGGCATTGCCCCTGAACTTTTCGGAAAATGCCCGTTTCGTAAAACAAAAATGGCCTTTTTGTGCCGACGTATTATGGTGCGGCAGTGCCTGAGAAACGGTCTAAAACACTAAAAAAGTCCTACAAGGGTAAAAAAGGCCTGAAAAAAGGGCAAAAGAGAGCAAAGAAAAGAGTCCTCGGAAAAAAATGCCCGCTAGAACTTATTGTGCCTTTTTAATAAAACTCTCCCTTGCCTTCTCGGGGGTGTGTGAACGCTACTCATTTAAATAACCGCGCGTTTTTTGGTTCATGGAATATGATTTAGCAAAACGTATGGTTTGCGATTAACGTCAAACTGCATGTATATACATCAACGGGATTAAGGGAATGTGTAATCCGTAATACTGACGTTGACTTACACCCTACTTGTTTTGATTTTTTTTTGTTTGCCGTTCCCGTTCCCTCTATGAAAAAGAAACGTGAGGCAACACACCTTTTTCAGATTTACATCGTTTTTTTGTCTTTTGGCATCGAACGAAACAGAGAAAATAAATAAATAAACAAACAAACAATACAACACTCCAGGAATACTTCACACGGGAGCTGCCAAATTGGATGTGTGGAAAATATAATGAAGTTGGGGACTAGAAGAAGAGGACTGGCCGTTGGGGAAGAAAGGTAAGATTCTTTTAGCTGAGCAGCCAGAAATTTTCCTGGAAGCTAGTTGGTTGGAGAGGTGTGAGACATTAAGCCATGTCTTTCTTGCCCCAGTATTAACCTTTTGCACGGTGGCATGGTTTTAAAACAAAATCTTCATCAAGCAAGACGGAGCAAAAACCAAGTCCCAAGGCGCACCACGATCTTTGTAAGCCACCCCCTCCCCGGGGTACCTCGAACAAAGCGAGCAGAAACAGCCCAGTGGTCAGCATCCGTGGCTCCAAACCAACAGAAGGCTGGTTCGAATCCAGCGAATGACCTAAGCCCCTTCGATTAAATAAAATCGAGAAGAGTATGTGTTTGTTCTTCAAGGGTTAGTACGAGGTTTGTGCAACGTTTTTGTATTTTTTAGCAATAAGGGACCGTCCAGTATTTATCAAAATGGGATAGGGGATAGTTAGAGGCTAAAAGTTTATGGTGGAGAATTTCCGAAATTTTTTACTCCCCGCCCCTCCCATCCTAAAATATTTTTGGTTCGATTCGGAGTGGCCG
>JAHWFP010218052.1:0-32708 GCA_023313725.1 Lithobius niger | reverse complement strand
TGTCACTGCTCTATAGGTTTAAAGATTACATCGAATTATAAAAAAAAAATTAAGTTAACAAATTCTCGACACCAGGGGATCCTCTGCAAACCCATATAAATACTGGATTCAGCTCACAACCAGTGTTGCCAGATTGGGGTTTTACCCCAAGACCTACAGATTTTGATCGACGTTGGGGGTGAAAACAGGGGGTGGAAAATATTTGTTGGGAAACACAGGGGTATTCGGGGGTAATTCTATGGTTGCAAAATTTATTGGTTTTACTTCTGCGTTACCCTGTTATCATAGAAACAACTAGGAGCGTGTCTCGGTAACTTCCACTACAGTGTTAAGTCAGGAGCGGCTACAGTGGTGTACAAATTTGTTACCAGAGGTCGCCACCTGCACGAGATGATGAGAGGTGCGCGTCACGTTCTCAATGTTAATTTTCGGTCCTTTGTTTTTAAACAATAAGTGTTTAACATGGAAACAATACCAAAGTAATAATAAAAAAAACTAAACAAACACATAATCAGCTGTTCTTAACTTGCTCTAACCAACAATAAAATAGAGCGTTGCTTTCATAGCACACGTCTGCCTCGCGTGCTAAGTTCAGTTTCGATTTTAGACAACTTGGCGCAGGCGCAGTAATGTTGCTCCTTCTGGCGTTAGAATTTCGTACTAAAATATACGCTTCTAACATAGACCAGCCACACACGCTCCTAGTTTCTATAGGCTCCTGCTACAAGTTAAGGAATTCTTAAGAAATGAACAGTTTACTAAGTGTAGGCTTACGTCGCAAGTTGCAACAATAAAACTTATTGTTTTGTGACTTGTTACACAAATTGTGTTCTATCAACTTTCATTAATGCACGTTTTGTTTCTTGTAAAAGCACTAGGCATAGGAGAATTAGTTGTTGCTTTTGTGGTGATTTTTTTTTTTACGTGAATAACCCGATTTGCGATATTTATGTACGATCGCAAACCAGGAAAGGTGAAAAAAAAGTTTCATTTTCATAAGTTTCATTTTCAACGAAGTTATTACGGTATTTTTATTTTCGTATATCTTTTTCTTTACTTCTGTAATTATTTTTAAGGGACAAGGTTGTTTTCTTAACTACAGATAATGAAAATTTTTCTTTTAGGGGTTTTCTGCGGGGGGGGGGGGGAGAGCGCCGTGATTTCGGGGGCAAACGCTTGCAGGCATCTGGCAACACTACTCATAACTGAGACTTCGTTTGGTGTATAGCTACAAGCACACATCGAAGTCCCCCTCTAGCTTTAAATTTTTTTTACGGTTATGACCGTTTTAACATGTCTTAGCAAGTTCTGCCTTGTGAAGATGGACATTTTAATTGCAACGTGACTCACGGCTTCCTTGTTTTTTTTTTTTGTTTTTTTTTCTCACTTGTTTTTACTTGCTAATGGCTCTGTCGAGTTTTAATGTGTTTATGTATGCACTTTTAGACTTTTACTTTAAAACATCATTTTTCTTTAAATAAACTAACAATTCCGTTAATATAAAATTAGGAGGGGCGTGAAGCACAATTATTATATAATTTGTCGAACCCAGGGTAGATTAGTAGGTAGTGACGCTTTTCTGAAAACGTGTTATATCACAGCCACCTACAGTAAATGTCGGATCAGATCAAGACAAATTAGGCAAGTAAAATCAACCATTGAAATAGAAGGAAGCGTAAGTTTGCTAGGTGCTGCCATCTCTACACCAAGCGGCGAAATGTCAAACTAACCGACGAGGGTTCCAAATTCTACTAACCGATGACGCCACTTGGCAAACTTGTCGCGTCAGTATTTGTTGCGCCTTCTAGCGGAGCATTGTGGAAGGCAAAGCTCATCCGGCCTTTACTGTAGGTGGCTGTGTTTTTATAATACCTGCTTTCACCAACGGCACCAGAAGTCAGCACTTGTCAGGTTCTGGTAGGAGGCGAAACTTGAAATTAAAAATGGCGGTATCGTTGACATGGTAACCATGGTAATAGCGACAATACCTACGGAAATTGACGAAATACTCGCGCGTGGGCAACATCCGAAGTTAAAAAACTTATTCTGTGTTCGATTCAAACTGTATGTAGTTCGTTACAATAAACGTAAACCACGTTCAACCTGAACGGCCGATGAGAACACATCTCGGGCGTTCTCGGAAAACAAATCCATGCGTTATATACTTAGCTCCACTCGTAACAACAACCCGTTTTAAAATTGAATTAAGTTGGGTTTAAAAAATATAACTTGATCAGCCAGTTCTGATCTTTCTTAAAATTATTTTAACGTCCTAATCTGAATTATGATATATTTTAATCGATTAAGTTTGTATTCTTATCGTGATCAATTTTTTTAATGACGCTCCCCATGATGCTTTGATCCCCATGATGCTTTTGATCCTCATAATGCCTTGCACTTCCTGTTACTTGACGGCGGTAAATCACTGAAAGCAGGTACTTCTTTCGTCCAAATGTTTACCGTTGTCTGAGAAAGAGTGGCGCTACCTATATATTCTTCACTGACTCTGTTTCCTGCAAATTACGTCAAGAAGACATCCAGCGCACAGGGCTACTACCAATATTCTGTAGTGATTGATCTGCCATGGTGACCCGACACTCGTCAGCCCTGCTGGACGTTGCACTCACGGTGGTCTTAGCTACTTTGACTCAATCGACCTTGCCTGGCAGACCTCTTTCTCAGTTTGCCTTTTTCCTCCAACAACTCTCTGTACACGGTATTGTCATGAACAATTGTTAAAAACAATGTAGAACTTCTGTACCCTATAATATAAGATTGTAAACTGGTGCAATGCCTAGCCAACAATGTAATAGCTCAGTGCTAGGGTAACAATATAGTAAAATCCCCAACCCTCATTCTGTTCTTTTCCTGCAACCAAGTAAGTCTTCCTTTCGAAATATATTAGAAATTGTCCACCATTAGTCCTCCAACTGCCCCAATTTAACTATTCGTGGCCCCAAATCCTTCACTTCAATCACCCTCATCCCATTAGAATTATTATTGGCAGGGATAATATCATGGCAGGCGAGCCCAAACATCTTAGAACTGAACATTAAATTAACATCAATGGCAACTCCTGTTTCAATAGTAATTTCGTTCCATCACTGAGCCATCCTTCACTCCAACCCATCTCATAAGTTAATTCCGCCCGACATTACCTGCCCCAGTCCCTGCAGTTTTTGGTGCATCGGCCGGGAATCAAACCCGGGCCGCCCGCGTGGCAGGCGAGCATTCTACCACTGAACCACCGATGGTTCTTTTTCATATTGAAAAATGTCACGTCCTTTACCTTGGGAATAATAATCCGCACTTTCCTTACTATCTTTCTGGCAAGCCTATCACTCCTGTTGATAATCATGCTGACCTTGGGATCCTTATTGATAACGCTCTAAATTTCAATCTTCACACTGAAAATATCATCTCCAAAGTCTTTCGTAAAGCCCATTTTGTGCAGAATGGTTTCTCCAACCTTACACCCTCCCTGTTTGCTATTTTATATAAAGGCTTTCTCTTCCTAGTATTTCGTTACTGCTCCCAAATTTGTCGTCCCTACCATCTTTACTCACTTAATCGTCTTGAAAACTGCCAATGTCGCCTTACCAAATGGTGTCACGCTATTCGTTCCTTGCCTCATTCCGATCGTCTACGTAAATTTGGGCTTACCTCCATTCATGGTTGTTTTCGTCGTGGCGACATGATAATTACCTTCCAACTTATTCACAGTCTCCTTGATGTAGACCCTGTTCTTTCCGTCATTCCAAGTTTCAACTTCACTCGTGGCCACCCTCTCCGTATTTCTGCCACTGTCTCTCGGACTGACCTACGCTTTCTCTTTTTCACGGAAAGGGTTGTTCAACCCTGGAACTCCCTCCCTCAGACAGCAGATTGAGGGAGGGAGTTCCAGGGTTGAGTTCCACTCAACGGTTTCAAGTCACGTTATGACGCTCTTGTTGTTTCGTGTGGGCGCTATGACGCTATATGACTTCTTGTTGTTTTGTGTGGGCGCTATGACGCTATATGACTTCTTGTTGTTTTGTGTGGGCGCTATGACGCTATATGACTTCTTGTTGTTTTGTGTGGGCGCTATGACGCTATATGACTTCTTGTGGTTTTGTGTGGGCGGGTCCTTCGTGCACCATCAAACTCTATTTCTATTTCTAACCTTGGTTCCACTGATCGTACTGAGTCCTGACCACATGCGGCAGTTGTCGAACTAGTGTCCGTTTTTACTTTTGCGGAAAACGCACTTTCAAAATTACCTGTTTACCTGTTTGACCTAATGTATGAAAAATATTCCCTGTGCTGCGAATAGTCCAAGCATGAGTCATTTCGCAAGAATTAGCATTCAAACGAGCCTAAAGCAAGGAAGAAGACATTTTGTTTCCCCAGCCAAGGCCGACTGGAGTAGAAATTGCGTGTCATGCCTCGATCCCGGCTCTACGCCAGTTCCCGTGCGTGCCGGTAAGGTAAAGCCTCATAGCATTGCTTTTGTAAAATAAACACTTTGGCGATATCAAATCGACTTGAGACAGGAGCTGAAACCTGCTCCTTCTCTCCCAGACGGCCTTGTGCAAACGGTGAAAATGACTAGCAACGAGCTAATTCACACCAAATGGCAAAAAGTTCAAACCTAGCCGACTGAGTATTGCACCCAAATTTTTAGAGTAACCTTAGCAAGTAGTATACGGCAAAGGCATTAAAATGAGAGTAAATACAAATTTAAAACAAATGTCTATTTGCTCCGCCGGCAATAAGCCCAAAGCCTGTTTCCTGTTAAGAATTCATATCAGTACTACATATACTACAAATAAAGGTTGTAAACTACAAAACAAAGGTGAAAATACCTTAAATAAAAGGTCTTCAAATTTCTTTTGGAGGGGGAACGAACCTTACCCTTGCCCCCCCCCCCCCCCCCCCCACCTCCACCCCTTCAACATTGGCCCGTCCTGCCCCTTACACGTATTTCCTATGATGAACATCTTAATTGTCTTACAACTATAGAAACACCTTCCACCTATGGAAGCCTTCTTGATATCTTGATTTTATGAGTTACTGTGATTTAATCTTTAAAGCCTCCCATTCATTTTTTGAGTTTCCAACGCATCTCACACCGGATGTCTCACGAACCATCACAGTGACTTCTGACTTCTTTTGTATAACTCCACTACTGAGATTATAGATGCCATGACTAAAAACTACTTGGTTCTAAAGCCGCTTCCACACTGGCCCCCGAATGCGGTGTTTGGGTGTCGGGCATTGGGTTTTGCCTATGGGTACAATTCGGGGCCTGGACCCCGAACGCGGTGTTCGGGGTCCAAGCCCCGAATTGTACCCACCGGCAAAACCGGACACCCTTCTTCCTTAAGCCCCAACTCCATTTACGCGAAACCAGCAAGCTAGCCACGCTACACGGACTAGCGTGCCGTTTTCCTCGCCGACGCTCCCAGCTAGCTCTCGCTACTCGCTCCACAAATTCCATTCAAGCGAGCATTCAAGCCACTTGGCTACACTGCAGTACACTAGCGTGACTCTGATTGGCTCTGAGTGGCTCTAAAATGAATGCATATTTTTGCTCATAGCTAATTACTGCAAGACTTTCAGATTCATACAATAGCATTTTTCGGAATCAGTGGATTATTCTCTAGTTTTTCATAACGAACGCCAGTTTCCCAACTTTTGTGAGAAATGAACGATAGTTTCTAGCGGTGATTTAGCTCTGCGGCCTGTGGCCTGTTTTGATCGGAGACGAACACTATCGTGCTTCACGATTTGAACCTAGTCTGCCTGCCATTTCATGGCCCCGATTATTAAATGCATTCCTATCTAAGTGCCGATTCATTTTGTTTGTCTAACAATTAAAATATTTAGCTAAACTGAGTGACGAACCGATCAAGTACAGGGATACGCAACGGCTTCTTTATGGCGCCATCTTGCCTGAAACGTCATCAACTACCTCTTCCTGATTGGCTGCCAGCAGAGCGAGCTGAGCGAGGTGGCCTCGCTAGCCGAAAGATTCTGGGTCGAGTAAAGCCCAAACTCCACTTACGCGACACCAGCCACTTACGCGATATGCGAGCTACTACGTCTCGCCAAGGCAAGCGAGGCCGTCTCGCGCGCTTCTACTCGGCCCAGAATCTTTCGGCTAGCGAGGCCACCTTGCTCGGCTCGCTCTGCTGACAGCCAATCAGGAAGAGGGAGTTGGTGACGTTTCAGGCAAGATGGCGCCATAAACAAGCCGTTGCGTATCCCTATACCCGATGGTTCGTCACTCAGTTTAGCTAAATACTTTAATTGTTAGACAAACAAAATGAATCGGCACGTAGATAGCAATGTATTTAATAATCGGAGCCATGAAATGGTAGGCAGACTAGGTTCAAATCATGAAGCACGCTATTGTTTGTCTCCGATCAAAACAGGCCACAGGCCGCAGAGCTAAATCACCACTAGAAACGATCGTTCATTTCTCACGAAAGTTGGGAAACTTGCGTAGGTTGTGAAAAACTATACTATAATCCACTGATTCCAAATATGCTATTGTATGAATCTGAAAGTCTTGCAGTAATTAGCTATGAGCAAAAATACGCATTCATTTTAAAGCCACTTGGAGCCAATCAGAGCCACGGTAGTATACCGCAGTGCAAGCCAAGTGGCTTGAAGGCTCGCTTGAATGGAATTTGAGGAGCTAGTAGCGAGAGCTAGGCGGGCGGGTCAGCGAGGACAGCGGCACGCTAGTCCGTGTAGCGTGGTTAGCTTGCTTGAGTCTTGCATAAATGGAGTTGGGGCTGTAGAAGCGCGCGAGACGGCCTCGCTTGCCTTGGTGAGTTGTAGCTCGCGTATCGCGTATGTGGAGTTTGCTGCGCTAGGCCACGCTTTGCAGCTTTGGTCTCGCGATACTCGTTAGCTGGCTGGTCTCGCGTAAGTGGAGTTTGGGCTTACCCCTTTCCACACTGAACTCCAACATCGCGTCCAAGGTACGGACTTTAGTTAATCTTTCTCTCGCTACAACATTTTCGGCGCCATCGTTGTAGATTTCTCCGGGGCGAGGGATAATCGTCTATCTGGAAAATCGCACAATTGTCAGAACGTATACGGTATATACAGTATAATGGAAAATCGTCTAACTCGAAATTCGTATAATGGCAAATCGTCTAATGTCCCTGCATCGCTCACTGCGGCTATACATGTAAACCAGAAACCGCAGCTATATTATTGTCCAGTTAGTCGTTTATCTATTATACGATTATACATTATCCATTATACGATATTCCGTTTAGAGGAATTTTCAGATTTTTTAATTAGGCAGATCTTTATTATAATATCGGAGGCCGGCTAAAAGGAAAGCCTAAAGGAAGGCCTAAAGGAAAAACCACTTCTTCCCTCCTCGCACCCGCATTGAAAATGCACTCTCCCACTCTACCTGCAGCCAAAAAGGAGCCAGGCATGAGTGGTCGATCAATCTGACAAATCGTCGGGAAAAGGTCCCGGGAAATGTGTCCCGGGAAATGTGACCGGCCCCGTGCATAGCACGGGCTTCCTCTAGTATTAGATAATTATCCCATTAGACTATTTTCCAGTTAGACTTTCGTCCGATGCCCCGATTTCTCCCCTCCCTCTCCCCTTCCCTCCTCCTGCTTTCACTTCATCTCGCTATTGCTTATCAGCGCTCCAAGAGTCAAAACGTGTCCCTAAAGAGCGGCCCCGCGCTCCGATCCTTTCCACACTGAAACACAGGGTCGGAGTCTGCGGAAGTCCCCACTTCGAGCAGGACTTGAAAGTCGGGGTCGAGTCCGGACCTTAATCGGAGTCGAGTGTGGAAAGGTCAGGCTCAGGTCCAGGGTAAGCTCAGGGCGGGTCCGGACTTTTTCCCCAGTGTGGAAGGGGTATTAAATCAGTTACATAGTTTCTTTACTGAAAGGGTTGTCACCTTATGGAACTCTCTTCTTTCTTTTATTATGTCAGCAACTTCAGTGAACCCTTCGATGCTTGCCTTAACCACATTCCATATCTTCACTGCTTTTCTCTTAGTTTAGCCTTTGGCTCGGTGCCTCCTGTCGTCTCTTCTGTTCTTTACCCTGTTGTATTTACATTTCAAATCTTTTTATTGAATTATTGTTTTTAAATTTTTTTTAATGCATGAAGAAGTAGTACACAAATTCGCTTCAGTGTGCTGTGGAAAGAATGATAGATTCAGAACGATCTTGAAGTCTTTTATCCAAGCTTCTTGGCTTGACATTTTACAGCTGACATTAGAAGTAGAACATTTGTTTTAGAAAAGACAATAGGTATGGTACGTGGGTTATTTACGACTTTTTACGTTGTGTTGTGACCTGCAGCAGATGATCGGCAGATCTGGATCTATAGCTTGGATAGTATGCAGAAACAAGTTGGCACCTGAACTTGCGTCGTGAAATCAAAGGAACAGGTTGTGTCTTCAGTAAGTTGCAATGTGTTTATCACAATCACATTTATTCTTCTTCTTTATCACTTGCAACGTTTAAGTGCAATGCGCGTTAAATCTTATGAACACTAAAAATAAATCATCTTTAAAGGGGAAAATAAAACTAAATACAAAGGCATAAGTTAGAAAAGTCTTAGTTTTGTGAACAATTGAGGATAACAATGAAGCTTCTTTAATCAAAGGAGTGGTCATCGTGGCTGAGTGGTGAGAAAGCTCAGCCTGGTTGCTGGAGGTTTGCGGATCTCGTTGAGCCCCTCGAAAGGGGACCTTGAAACCCTGTAAGTCCCTGCCAGGAATGCCGGCCAGGGTAGCGTGAGAAGCTACCATGCTCCTTCAGCGGCTATGGGAACTATTCTGGGCAATCATTCGGCCCCTACGATGATTGGAGGTTTCCCGGTTCAAACTCCCGGGTTAGCTCCTCCTTTTACTACATATTTCTTCTTCTCCAAAAAGTCTGGTAATGTTTAAAATGGTGCCGGTTCAGCCACACGAGCATTAGGTTGCTTTGGCTGATTTAAGGCTCAAAGAAATTGATTAAAAAAAAAGAAAAAGTATAGATTATCAACATGTCATGTTGTTTTCCTGATAACCTACATCAAATCACGGCTATTGCTTCACTTGATTCTAAGAATTTAGATAAGAATACCAGCTGTGATTGGGAAAGTTCGCATGTTGTCTAAATTAGTTGTCAGATAAGAACTAATTTATCAGATAATACGTAAACATAAAAGAAGTATCGGTACTTCGTACGTTTCATATATTGTCAATCAGGTAAGAAAATTTTACCTTTGGGAGGTCAGTATGTCTTTTATTTTGATAGTTTTCTCTGACATTGTTTCTACTTTAAAATGAATGTTTTTGTTTTACTGCGTACCTTAATGGTTTGTAGCCACAGGGGGGCATAAAAGGGCGGCGCCCCTTCCTCCCTTCAATTTTTCCGTTGTTGGTAAAAAAAAAAAAATAGAAGTTTGTTGGTAAAATTTGGCGCTATTCTCATTTTGCTTTGATCGTATTTCTTAGAGCGCAATGGCAACGTGGTTTCACCATAGAGTCGTACTGCCTTTTTAAAAAAGGACGTTATCATGTGCAACATTGTAATTTCGGATTCTTTCTCTACACGAACAAACTATAGTTAGTTCCAGGGAGCTTGGATTATACGTAGGTTTGATAGGGTGGGCCCACTTACTATTACGCATTTCCGCGAAAAACCGTGCGAGAATTTGGGAGCTGCTTTACCATACCACAAACGCATCTGACGTCTCTGCTCCCATTTTTCGCGCCATTTTACTGATTCTTGCATCTCATTGGCTTTTGATTTTGCTGATGAATCGACACAAAATTGGACTAACAAACGAATGAGTACCCATCATCAAACGTAAGCCGGACCGCTACAATTGTGTAAAAATCGCTGAAAATCACAACGGTTGTTATCAGACGGGGAGCACTGCCACAAGCGATCATCGTAAAGCATGCCATTGTTTTGGTTTCGACGCAACGACGTCAGTTACTCTCGTCATGGGTAATATGGTAAGAATTTGTCGTTTTGTTTTAATAATGTGTTTTTTAACGTTCAGCAAAGATTGAACGATCAGATATTTCATAATTATTCATTAATTTCATTAAACACTAGTCGTTAGTTGAAACAAACCTTTATGTTGGTCCCGAAAAACCAAGCGTCGTCTGCTTCGAGGATTGGTTTGGGAGCAAAAACGTCATCAACTGAATCTCACTCGTGTATACTTTACCACGGGAAATAGCTGCACTCTAGCTCAGACGCGTTCAACTAGTGGGTCCACCCTATCAAAGCTACGTATAATCCAAGCTCCCTGGCTATTTCCAAATTATGTTTGCAGGAAACTGACTGTATGGCGCCACGTTTCCATCCACTACGAGTGCAAAAACATGTAAATAATAAATCAATCAGTTCACCACATTATTGTGTGGCAAGATGACGGAAGGGTGGGGAACCACTAATACCGTTCCTGAGATAAGGGGGGGGGGGGCAGGCAGGATCAACATGCTCATCCTAACCATCTACCGTCACTTTTAGGAACACATTTAGCCTTTCCGTTTTGAGAAACCTGCGAAAAGAGAAAAGAGTTGGAGAGTCTACAGTCTCCGTCCTGAGTGCATTCCAAATTGGTACCACCCTAACTGAAAAAAAATAACGACGTATACGTCAAGGCGAGAAGCCTGAACAGCCAGCTTCAAATTATGGCCCCTGGTACACACTTAAGCCTTCTGACAAAGGATAGAGGGCTTCAGGTCACCTGTAAACCATATCCTCAAATCCCTCACCTCACCTCACTGGAATGCTGCAGGCTCATGGTCCAGGGAATAATCGGAGCCTAGATACGAAGTTCCAACATGAAAAGTGACTCATTTTGGGAGAGAAATTGGCAGTTGCCAGGTATTAGACCACTCAACAACACTTTGGATCTGTGACTCGAACTCAGAGGATGGGCCAGCGTCAGCAAACTTCAGAGCGTCAGCAAACTTAATTCCATATGTGTTTTCATTGCTAACTTAAGGTCGTTGATATAAATTGCGAACAACAATGGTCCGAATACTGAGTCCTGTGGTACTCCGCATGGTACATTTACCCAGGAAGAATATGTGTCCTCAATCAACACACACTGGGTACGACTATCCAGAAAAGCCGAAAGCAAACCCTTAAGTTTACCCTGTATACCACAACTACCAACTACCAACTTTATGAATAACCGACTCGAATGCCTTACAAAAGTCAAAATAGATTATATCAGAGGGGATTCCAACATCAAGCGTGTTTGTCCACCAGTTCAGTACCGCTAACAACTGAGTAGCTGATCGAAGTGGAAGAAACTCAAACTGATCGGGGCGAATCGCCTGATGATCATTCAAGAATTTAAGAATTGCATCACGGATTATTGACTTCATCGCGACACAGGTGAGGGCTATCGGTCTGAAGTTTTGTGGGTCAGAGGCTGAACCCTTTTTTAGCACTAGGATCACGTTACTTTTACTCCAGATACTGGGAAGTTTAGTCTGGGCAAAGGATCACGAAAAAATAACCGAAAGAGGTCTACTAATGACATTTCCCAGCTGTTTCAGAAGAAAGGCCGATAAGCCATCTGGTCCACACGACTTAACTTGGTTTTAATTTTTTTATGGCCCTTTCTACACAAGATTCTGTGAACTGAACAGGGGTACATGGAATGTAAGATACCAGTAACTGTGGTGACGGTAGGCTTTGGTCACCATCATCAACGATTGTGTTATAGGTGAAGATATCGCAAAATGCCTCAGCCTTCTCACCAATGTCCATGACGAATTCAGATCCCACCTTCATGGTGAAAGAGTTCGGAACGCTGAAGTACGACTGCGATAAAGCTTGAAAAGAGCCGAGTGGCTACCCTCCCTGATAGCAGCAATTTCCATGGCTTTATGCCATGATTTGTAAGCACGCAGTGTTTCGGGTCGTGGATCAGACCTGTAACGCTTCCAGAGCCTGAGTTTGACGGCGTTAAGTTTTTTAATAGAACGTGAGACAAAAAGCTTACCCCTACCCAAGGGTCGCGGGCGTTCTCGATTTAATTCAATGTGTCCCATTAGTATCCTGGAGAAACAAGACCATGAGCTTTCAATGTCAGGGTGGGCCCGCAAACCCAAACATGTGCAACCCAAACATGGCGTCATACAGTGAGTTTTCTGCAAACATAATGTGGAACAAACTGTAGACTTTAAGTCATCTAGTTGCGTGTTGTTAACATTTGTTAAGGCAGCTTCCGTAACGGCAACGAGAGTAGATAATTTCTTGAACGGAAAACCTGAGTAAGCATTGAGGGCCTCCAGCTGAGCGTGTCTCGTAACATTAGTTGCATTAAGGAAACTTGGTATGGGGGGGGAGGGGGAGAGGGAAAGGCAATTAAAATCAATTTTTTTAATTTTAAAAATTAGTCTGAAGTCTCTACTTTATAAATATGAACGTTTTAGGTTGTTTTATCCACTAAATTACTAAAAATAATTCGTTTTTATAGGCTGCTGTGTACCAGTGGAAATATTATTAAATATTTTTACCCAAAAATTAGGTTTTTTTTTTTAAACATTAGGTACCATTTTCCACAAAACCATTGGACAGAAAATCTTGATTTTTTGCAAGGAGCTTCCTTAGGTAGCTCTGTACATATAACCAACTACAATTATGGTTTTCCGTGGAACACTCAAGTTTTTAGAATTTATGATATGTAATGATAACGTTATTTATTAAACATATAAATGTTTAAAAAAATTTTCCTAAACTATTTGCATGACTTAAATAATTCTAGCACAATGATGGGTTTTACAACCTTACAAAGTTTCAAAGCTGAAGGTGTAACAGACTTTTTTTTTTTATAATGGTACCTGAAGTTGTGACATTTTACCCAGAAAAATACATGGGATTACCAAATTATGTTAACTACATTTGTGTTGCCTTTCAGTGTAAGCTTTAGCACCGGCGCACACGTGCGTTTTTTCCAATCAATGCACAAGTGCGTTTTATTAACGCACGTTGATGCTGCGGTGCCGCTTCGGTGACGTATGTGCGCGTTCGGTTCCCTAAACCTCGTGTACAAAACATTATAGTTTGAAACCAATGAGACGATGTTGCTTTTTTCGCCTACCTCGTGAACAAAAAATATATTTTAAAACCAATGCGACTAATTTTGGTACATTGATGTACTAATTTAAGACGTACCAGGGGAAAATGTTATACATCCCTTGCAGGTTAACTAAAAAAAATCGGATAAGTTCTTTAATTACTTCCCAATGAGTCTTCAATCATTTCCGCAGCTCCCCCAATACTCAATTACTCCCCCAATACTCAATTACTCCCCCAATAAACAATTCCATGTCTATTTCTTCGAAATTGGACGCCATTTTCGGTACCGCTTTTGTGGTAAACGGCGGACGTGTGTGCACCGCTCAAGTCATCCAAGGTACTCAGAGACGCAATTGCGTTTTTTTTAACGCTGCGGTACCGCTGCGTTGACCGGGAGGGGGGGGGGGTGGGGATTGCGGTGCAAAACGACCGCACGAGCGGCGGGCGGTAACGCAACGTCGACGCAGGTACGTGTGCAGTATCCAACAGATGGCACGTAAATCAAACCGCAAATGCTGTACCGTAGCGGCGACCGCACGTGTGCACCGGCGCTAAATTAAGCCAGTGAAGCAAATAAAATGTCATTAATCAAATTAAAAGTTTGGGTGCAAAATTAGAGCAAGTTTGCTTCAGCAAATTGATGTTATCCAAAATAAATACGTAGTCGTATAAACAGGTATTGTACGTATATAGTAGCATAGTATGTTGGTATCCAGTTAAAACCAGAAATGATGTTAGAGAAGCTGCCATTACGTTTTGATGATTTTGTCAAATTTTAAATTTTATAGGTTTGGATTCTTCCAGTAAAACAAAATGAACGCTTTCGTTGTTTTGACTGTGGTAGTTTTGGGTCTTTCCCATTTTGCTTTATCAGACGGTAAGTATATCATCTCGCTGTGATTTCATTTCTCTTCCGATAAGTCATGACAGACTCTTGTTGAAGGTTATCAGCCTGTTAAAACACTTCTGTAGTTCAAGGGATGCCAAATGCTGTGCTATCGAAAATTGGATTGAGAGTGCAATAGAGTTGATATCGTGATTATTTTTTCCCGACGTGCGAGGGGCTTCTGCAGCAGATGTAAACTCTCTCCTGATGAAAGGCCGTGCCACATTTCAGCCGTGAGAAATTCTGATATTATATATTTTAACTTGATTATTCTGTTTTCCTGCTCGTAAATAAAATCAATAAGTATTAGCACAACTCTCTTTTTTATTAATGTGATTCAAATGAAAATATGGTTAAGACAATTTTGCGTAAAATAAACTAATTCTGAACATTTCCGGTTTCGGCGAAACGAAAAATCGAATCACCGTTTAGCAATCTCCTCCGGTCGTCATTCAAAATAACTGTTGCCAGCCACAGATAAGTCTGTATTCACGAATTTTCCAGACAAAAAGTTTTTTTTACTCAAATTTATGCAGATGTCTTTGAATTTTTCGTCCACGGCCAACATTTTAACTTACAGGTGACCGCACAAACTTAAAGCGCTTTAGCAACACAAGAAAGCGGTTATCTCATGCAGCGGCTAAAGCGCTTCAAAGAAGAGAAACACGCGGTGTTCTCTGTATACAGATCAGTGGTAAAAATGTTTCTTTTTATATATATATATAACTGCGCATCGCAAAGGTAATTTAAATTCTTATTTTTATATATATCTAGATTTTTTTTTGCAATTTGCAGACAATTTGGTCATAATTCCACAAACATTATGCCCAATATTTTTTCGTGGCCGTACCACTAAATTTTAGCTTCCACCGGCCCTGTCCTGATGGGACGTGCAAGTATAGGCATACATTTACATGAGTTCCTTTTTTTTGGTTTGTTTAATTTACGTTTATATATTAGTGCATATTTAATATTTATAAGCAATCCTATGGTGCCAAGCCAAATAGGACATGGGAATGCATGTTCGACTGAATCATTATATGTTTTCTACAACTTTCGGATAGACACGCCAGTCCGCAAATATATATACTCTCATTGATTTTTTTACGGTTGTAATAGTTTTGAAAATTCTCTCACCTGACCCATTTTAGGAAACCCTTAAGTGGCTTTTCCTATCCCCGCCTCTGTTTTCTTGAACAACTTCACCAGCCATCACTGATTTGTTTAAAGGGCAATTACATCCATTTTGACATGCATGTTTGACTTTTGGATCACTTACCCAATAACTAAACACAAGAATTGCGGTAAGAATACGTACGTCCGATACAACAATTTAATTATTGCATCACCAAAACACGACATGGAGACCGCCATTGTTTTGCTGGAACCCGTAGAAATTAATGCCGACAGACGGATCTCTCCGATTTCGACTCGCAGCCGATTGAGGTAGCTGTATTGACTGTGAGGAGCTCAAGCGTCTGACGGCCTTAGCTGGCCACTACACTGCCGGCCAGCAAAGCCGTCAGACGCTTGAGCTCCTCACAGTCAATACAGCTATCTCAATCGGCTGCGAGTCGAAATCGAAAAGTGACATCTGTCGGCATTAATTTCTGAGAGTTCCAGCAAAACAATGGCGATCGCCGTGTCGTGTTTTGGTGATGCAGTAATTAAATTGTTATATCGGACGTAAGTAACGTATTCTTACCGCAATTCTTGTGTTTAGTTATTGTGTAAGTGATCCAAAAATCAAACATGTATGTCAAAATGGATGTAATTCCCTTTAAAGTTAGTATTCTTCCGGTGGATTTATTGCCAGTCACCGCTTGGAACATAGCCCTACACACACATTAACAAGGATTATTGTTGTTTTCATGGGGAACCTGTAAACACACACACACAAAAATAGGAATAATACCTTGTTTCCTTACGTTACGAATAATGTAGATTAACCGTCTATTTTTCAGATCGTGTATATTGTTATGAATGTGGGCGATGCGAGACAAGCTTGCCTAATGCTCCAGTCCCTTGCTTCCCAATATACAATGCATGTGCCAAACTTTCCTTCACTGAAGGTAAGCATTCTTGTTTTTATTCCACGTCTCTCTGAAAACAGGTCATTTTTCCCTGCATTTACGGAAAAAGTAATCCCTAGATTAGGTTTGCTGTCAACGCTTTTCTTACTTTCATATTTAATAATAAAGGACGAAAAAGCCAAAGGCTCAACAAGAGTTTAAAAAAAAATACAGATGCAAACCTATTTTCGTTGCCTTTTGGGCTTATATGTCAGACTGTCTGAGCAGGGAATCGAACCCACGGCCTTTGGTAAATAAGCGTCCCTCCAGTGGCGAACGGATAGTGTATGTTTATATGTATTTATACACGTGTTATATGCTGCCTATGAACGTTTCCTTTTAAAAAGAGGCCGTAATCAGTATGGCTCAGCTGTAGGACCTCGGCCTTTGGTTTCAAAGGTCGCGGGTTCGATTCCCCGCTCACACATAGTCTGACATATAAGTCCAAATGGCAACTTATAGTGTCTGCGGCGTATCTTTATGTCGCCCCAGAAAGACCACAAATAATCGATTGTGTGTTTTTGGTAGCAGAGTGCCTTGTTGATATCCAAAATAGTGACAAAAACAATGATGGCGGCCGTCGATTAAAGCCGCCCCCACCAGGAAGACGTAGCCGATCTTAAAATACCCGCAAGACTCAAGATAAGCCGCACACACAATAAATAGGTTTGCATCTGTTATTTTTTTTTTCATACTTAATAATGCGTACGTGGGGCAAGTCATCGTTCCGCTCGTGAAAAAAAATGAATTTACAGCGAAAAACAAAAGTGGTTATAGATTTGTGCAGTTAATGCTGGGTTTTATTACTTTTCTGTATTTGCTGTCTGTCGTTCTTTAACGTTTGTCAACAGCAACAATTAGGGTGGGTTTTTTTTCCGGGACAGTGTCAAAAACATGGTTTTTACCGTTTTTTCCCCCGGTTACTACCGGCTAAAACTGGCATAAACCAGCAAGCTGCTTCACACGCTTATTTTCACAGTAAAAGATATTATTCTCACGATACCTATGCACATTTTCGACAGTCAGCTGCATAATTTGCATAGATATTGTGAGAAGAATATCTTTTACTGTGGAAAATAAGCGTGTGAAAGGTGCCGAAAGAAGTGAATATGAATTTTCAAAGTAAACGATAATTATGACGTTTTCAAAGGGAGCTTTTATAATTTGCCAATATTAGACTATTTTTTTTTTGCCGGGAAAAACAAAAACTTTTTGATTTAAATTCGATTTCAAGTTGATTTTTGCCATATTTTTGGCCAAAGTGGCAAACCATGGCAAAAACCAGTTTTTGCCTGGACGGTAACAACCATGGTAAAAACAGGTTTTAACCACTTGGTGGCAAAAACCTGCCAACCATGGCAACAAGTAACCTTTTACGCTTAATGAATATGCTCTGGCGCCTTCTCTTTGGCTTTCTGTAATGCATAAAGCATTAATAAAACCGAGTAAGGGAATCCCTGCCATACTCTAAATTATGATAGTTAATCCACAATTCACTTGCGTCCGAAGTTTCTAAAGCAAGTGTTGTAAAAATGGAAAGGGTTTATGGTGGTAGGCCGCCGAATAAAAAAAGTGGTGACCGCGGGCTGGCAGGTTAGACAACGAGACAACGAGAAAGACATTTTTTTTTCTCGAGCCAAGGCTGACTGGAGGAGAAATTGCGTGTCTTGCCTGCCGTCTCTACGCCAGTTCTCCCACGTGCCAGGAAGATAAAACCTCTTAGCATTGCGTTGGTAAAATAATATTTTAACAACGTTGTATAAACCGGCTTGGCACCAGGAGCTGAACTCAGCTGCTTCTTTCCCAGACGGCCTTGTGCAAACGGTGAAATGCAAAGCGAGAGTTACAACACGGATACTTCCATGTCCTGACATTTATTCGCTCCTGTTAGTTATACATTGAAAAAAGTCTGGATCCAATTTATCTTTTTTTAATTTTTTTATTTACAGATGGCATAGAAAAAGTGTACCGTTCATGCTCCGTTCTTAAAGACCCTGCCACTTCATACGAGGGATGTAATCTGCCAATTTCACCAAAAATTCCTCACGAGAAAAACACAACAGGGTGTGTCTATATTTGCAAAGGAAATGGCTGCAATTCATCCTAACTGACTACTGACATTTAAACAAAATTGTCATGCGGGCTTATTTGTTTACAAATTGATAACAGTTTAAATAGTTAAGACAAATTCCTTCTGTATTAATGAATCTGTATAATTTTGTCCCAGAATACACTTTGCGATAGCAGTCCTGAGTAACATGCAAGGGCGCCCGCAGAACGACAGAAAGGGGTGGGCTCGAAAACTCAGAAAGGGAAAAATGATCAATCAAAAGGGCAAAAGGTCAATCAACGGCACAATTCACGTGAAACATGCACTGGGGGGGACGTCTCCACTCCATCTCTTGCCATGTTGGAAAGGAAAGTTTACATTTTTTACATTTTACGCTCACAGCATTTTTTCTCCAACATTTTTTAATGTGTAAAAAGGGCAACCAGCCTCTTTTTTTTTGGGGGGGGGGGCGCGAGAAGGGATAACATGAAACAGGATGACACCACCAATGATTGCAGATGCAGACAGTGCTGGTACATCGAGCAATCAATTCATTATCGAATCAATACGGGACTGAAAAATAATTTGGTGAAGGTATGGTTCGATGCAGGGACCTTGGATTATACGTGGCCTTGGTAGGGTCAGCCCACTTACTATTACCCTTTACCGCGATAAACCGTGCGGGATTTTGGGAGCTGCTTCAAACGCGTCTGTCGTCTCTGTTTCCATTTCGCGCCATTTTACTGATTCTTGCATTCATTGGCTTTTGATTTTGCTGAGGAATCGATACAAAATTGGACTAACAAACGAACGTAAGCCGGACCGCTCCATTTGTTTAAATTGTTTTACAGTCTATTAACCTACCTTCGCAACGTTTGTTATCGGATGGAGAACACCGTCACAAGCGATCATCCTTAAAGCATGCCATTGTTTTGGTTTCGGCGCAACGACGTCGGCTACTCTCGTCTTGGGTAATCGGGAAAGAATTTGTCGTTTTGTTTTAATAATGTGTATTTTAACGTTCAGTAAAGATTGAGCGATCAGGTATTTCATAATCATTCATTAATTTCGTTAAAAACTCTCTAGTTGAAACAAACCTTTTGTTGGTTTTGAAAAATCAAGCGTCCTCAGCTTCGAGGATTGGTCTGAGAGCAAAAACGTCACCAACTGAATCTCGCTCATGTCGTACTTTACCACGGGAAATCGCTGTGCTGTAGCTACGCGTTCAACTGAGTGAACCGACCCGGTAGATGATAGAAGGTCAGTGGTTCGATGTTTGAACCGAATTCGAGTCACATTACTCCTTATATTATTCTCAGTGTATTTTCTATATCTGTGTTGCATTGGCTTTCTCCTTCTGCCATTCTCAGTGCAGACCGGTAAAACGTGGGTAACCTTTGATTTATCCAAGTGTGGATTCAAATGGTTGCTTTTACACACCCTCTTTGATGCGTACATGTAAGTTTTTATTTTCGTTTCTTTTTTAACCACCCCTTCTCTTTCCCCCAATTTATGATCGGTCATATTTCGAATTCTCCATCTCCAGCATTTTTATCGCCTACTTGTAGCGTGCCGCTGACATGACCCGACCGCGTGCTTGGATATCTTCCACTGATCTTTCTTTAGTAATCTAGATACCCCACACGATCGTATCAAGTGGTGCTGGATTAAATGCGACCATTATGCATCACCGTTTCGCAGTGGGTATTGATGCTGTCCTTGCGATTATAAAGTGCCTGCTTTTAACGGTTTCGAGTTTTATTTAATTTTATTAGTTTCGTTTAATTTCATGACGATCTAATAAGAGCACCGTGGTCATCAAGGAAAACCCAATGCAGCACAAATAATTATAGAGCAGTGACATTTACCGCCGTATTGGCACCAGATTGGCACCAGTATGGGTTTTGGAGGGCATAACTACAAGGTGCACTACATAAAAATGGAGGGGAAAAACAACGGAAGAGCGGATTTCTTAGGCTTAAAATAACGTTGTTTTCTCCAACAACAAAAATCGCGCGTTTTAGGTCTAAGAAATCACACTTCACAGCATCGGCTTCAGTATGACGCCCTTCTGTTTCTTTCTGCAGTGCCCCTTGCAGCTAACCCATTAAGGCTCCAGCATAGAGTTATATACAATAATACTACGTCGTGTCACTGCTCTATATATTCGAGTAAAAGTCGTTGAGCGGGCGAACCCATCACACAAAAATCACGTAAAAAACGGCATGAATGTGATGTTGCAGCAACAACAAAATAATTGTTCCAATAAAACTAAAAATAGAAATGACAAGCACAAACAACAACAAAAAAAAAAAACCTACCACACTAAAAAAAAAAATATTTACAATGTTGCAGTTGTTTGATGAACTTTTGAACCAGACGTACACACTACAAGTATAAAAAATGTAAAAATCTTGGTGTAAAGCTTTTGAAAACAAATAGAGGCAGGCATGAAGGAGGAATTTTCAACACATTTCTACCCGACGTACCACCGTTCGTACTGCGTTCTGACCCCATGCGGCCAGTTGTCGAATTAGTGTCCGTTTTTACTTTTGCGAAAAAAGTATGTTACAAAATTACTCTATGTAGATTTTACCAAATATTTCAGTGTAGTCCAAGCAGGTGTCTTTAAACGAACTTAAAGTGGTACTATCACCGATTGAAAGCAGACGAAATCTGACAACATCTAGCGCTATGTAGTACTATCTGGCTCTTGCTTGCACCAAGCGAAGGAAAGCATAACGGCATTTCTTTTAACGAAACAAACAAGCCAAGACATTCTTAATTATTGAGTGAAAATTTGGTTCGTCTTCGTGCACCTGGGAGCAAGTTATAAAGATTAACAATATCCTTGCCGCTAGATGGCGCCACAGTATTTTCGTTCGCAATTCAATCGGTGATAGTGCTAATTTAAAACGAGGAATAGGGGCATTGTTTGTTTCTCTAGTCAAGGCTTACTGGTGTAGAAATTGCGTGTCTTGCCTCCATCCCATCTCCATACCAGCTCTCGCGCGTGCTAGTAAGGTAAGGGCTCGTTTAAGCAACGACAGTTGTCTCGCTCACTAGCTTTTACTTGATCAATACTAAATATGATGGCTGCTTCTCGCCTTTACCGGAGTATGCGGCTTTCGAGTTGTCTATGCGTATTAGTAACCATGGCAACGACGCAGACGCATATTTTTCCCCGTGCCTCGTGACACGGCCTACGATGCTTGCAACATTTGAGCGTCGATTTATGACAAGAAAACAATTTTTACTGTAGTACAAGACGACGGACTGTTTTTTGTATGCCGGCATTCGATGGTTTGTCTTCGATTCGATAGCCACGAAATGGACGCCATGTTGGATTTTGAATTCTCGCTGCGAGAAGCTATTTATTCTACTGACGTTTGATCATTGCTAGAAGCTGTACTTTGAGGGAGAATAGCACATTTTGGAAATAGAGTGTGAAATGACAACAATCTTGTAGCAATGTTTAAAATTACTGTAGCACTTTGTTCTTTATCCGTGTTGTTATTTACAATACATACAATTTGTTATCTATTACCGTATTCATTTAGTAGCAACGGGAAACTAATTATAATTAAATAACGGTTGACTAGCAAGTAGCATTCGGCGAGCGAGAATGACTTGTTGCATAAACGCGCCCTAAAGCCTGTTAGCGTGACTTTAGTAAAATATGATTTTGGCCGAATTAAATCAGCTGGCTTGGTTCCGGATGGCATTGGGCTAACGGCGGAGTGCAAAGCGATAATTAAAACATGGATACTCACTCCCACGTCCTGCGGGACGGGTATAGGATTTATTCGCTCCTGTAAAAATCTAAAACATCGTCATGCACACAATTACGGAAGTAGTGCCGAAAACCGTACGCACAATCATCGAGCCATCATTGATCAATCGATCGTGGTGTCAATATTTTGTACCACTTCGATTGCGGCAGCTTCAAAAGCGAACATGGCAAGTAGAATTTATCTCGTTGCTGTAAGAGCCGTGAACTTTACGTGATTCTTACTTAAGACAGTTTGGTTCCAAAGCTTAGCAAACAGTTGTAACACTATAAAAAATCATTATCATTATTTTTATTTTTTTTATCTACATTAATAAAAACGAGTTGCAGTGTTGCCCAGACGGACACGCGTCTAATAATAACAGTAACAATGCTGCGTTGATTCTGCGACGCTGTCTGCTTCCGGGTTGTCGTTGTGGGGACAATTAAAATACAAGTATTATTGTGTGCGCGGCGTATCTTGAGTCCTGCAAGTATTTTATGAGCGGCTACGTCTTCCTGGAGGAGGCGGCTTTAATCGACGGCCGCCATTGTTTTTGTAACCATCTTGGATATCAGCAAGGCACTCTGCTACTAAAAACGTACAATCGATTATCTGTGTTCCTTCTGCAGCGAACTCAAGATAGGCCGCGGACACAATAGTGAAACTCGGTTAAATATTAAAAACAAATGATAAAGCCAGCGGGCTAAAGGTTTCGAATTTGCTGTACAAAGGCGTATTTATTTATTTACGGTAGAAATATTCATATGAAAGTGAATAGAGTGTGGGTTAGGCGTCATCAGCGTCTGGTAGCCAGTGTGCGCAAACTAAAAAACGTAAGTTTTAACGGATAAAACAATGCTACACGTATATTCAACTTAATATTAAATCGCTACTAAAGGTTCTGTCGCTGTAGATGAATAAAATTAAAGGATTAGTGAAACTCGGCTAAATATTGAACAAAATTGACAAAGCCGGCGGGCTAACGATTTATCCTTTGCTGTACAAAGGCGTATTTATTTATTTCCGGTGTACAAAGGCGTATTCCCTTTATATCCGGTGGAAAATTCATATGTATGTAAGTGCATGGAGTCCGGATCAAGGGAGGCGCTGATTGAGTGAGCGAAGCAAACGAAATTCATTGTTTCCTAGCCAGTGGGTGCGAGAAGACAGACGGCAGCCACTCCTTTCGCAACAAACGCATGAGAAAGCAATTCGTCCCAATGTTTTAAACGGTGCATCAAACACCACCTAGTTTAAGATGTAGAGCAGTTACAATAACTCCTTATTCACTGCAAAGTTCGTGTCTCGAGCCAGCCGTTGAGCTAGCTGCTAGGGGCACTGAATGTATGCGATGGTAAAAACAATTGATTTGTTGGCAGTTGCTGCAATTTTTAGCCAGTAAAATCTTTCTTCTTCCGATTTACAACGCTAATATAGGTTTCGAAGCATAAAGGATTGGACAAAACAACGTTTTTTTAGGCCTAAGAAACCCGCTCACAGCAATAGCTTGACTAAAGACGCCCTTTGTTTTAGTCTTCTGTGCAGCCGTACCGGCTGAGAACGCTATTGCAACGACTTTGTCCGTCCGCCGCCTTTTACAACTTCGCAACGGTACCAGATATTGACGACCACTGTTTGTACGTTAGATTCAGTGTCAAAAGTTAGTTAAATAACATGGCAAATTAAAGCATCGTTACTTCCTTATAGCTAATAGACTTCTTCGACGAAACTAAATAACAACATTTGATCGTCGAATTGAAATCCTAAGGATAACACAGCCGTAAAAACAAAAGCATTGTAGCTTCGTTTAAAATAGCCTCGTCGCATTGTTGCATGAATGAATGGGCTTACCAGGGTGCTTGGATTATACGTAGCTTTGATAGGGTGGACCCAGTATAGTTGAACGCGTCTGAGCTAGAGCACAGCTATTTCCCGTGGTAAAGTATACACGAGCGAGACTCAGTTGACGAAGTTT
This sequence comes from Lithobius niger, assembly GCA_023313725.1. NCBI lineage: Eukaryota > Metazoa > Arthropoda > Chilopoda > Lithobiomorpha > Lithobiidae > Lithobius > Lithobius niger. The sequence continues at coordinate 8,873 of JAHWFP010218052.1, read as the reverse complement.
TTGTTCCCAAACCAATCCTCGAAAGCAGACGACGCTTGGTTTTTCGAAACCAACAAAAAGGTTTCTTTTAACTAACGAGCAGTTTTTAACGAAATTATTGAATAATTATGAAATATCTGATCGTTCATTCTTTGCTGAACGTTAAAATACACATTATTAAAACAAAACGACAAATTCTTACCAGATTACCCAAGACGAAAGTAGCTGACGTAGTTGCATCGAAACCAAAACAATGGCATGCTTTACGATGATCGCTTGTGGAGGTTCTCTCCGTCTGATAACAAACGTTGCTATTTTCAGTCGCATTGTCGATTGTACTGGTAGGTTAATGCACTTTAAAACAATTTACACAATTGTAGCGTTCCGGCTTACGTTTGATGATAAGTACTCGTTCGTTTGTTAGTCCAATTTTATGTCGATTCATCAGCAAAATCAAAAGCCAATGAGATGCAAGAATCAGTAAAATGGCGCGAAAAATGGGAGCAGAGACGTCAGACGCGTTTGAAGCAGCTCCCAAAAACTTGCACGGCTTCTCGCGGTAAAGCCTAAGGGCGCGTTTACGCAAGGACAGTTTTCTCGCTTACTAGTTTTTACTTGGTCAATACTAAATCTGCTGGCTGCTTTTCGCCGTTGTCGGAGAATGCGGCTTTCGAGTTGTCTATACGTAGTAACCATGACAACAACGCGGACGCAAATTTTCTCCTCGTGCCTCGCGACACGACGTACGATGCTTGCAACATGACAGCGTCGATTTATGACAACAAGAAAACAATTTCTACTGCAGTACACGACGACGGACAGATTCCTGAATACCGGCATTCGAAGGTTTGTCTTCGATTCGATAACTACGAAATGGACGCCATGTTGGATTTTGAATTCTCGCTGCGAGTTGCTATTTATTCTACCGTCGTTTGATCACTGCTAGAAGCAGTTTTTTCAGCGAGAAGAGCACATTTTCGAAATAGCGTGAAATGGCAACAATGTTGTAGCAATGTTTAAAATGACTGTTGCACTTTGTTCTTTGTCCGTGTTGTTATTTATAATACATTTAATTTGTTGTCTATTACCACATTCATTTAATAGAAACGGGAAATTAATCGTAAATAAATAACGGTTGTCTAGCAAATAGCTTTCGGCGAGCAAGAAGATTTTGTTGTGTAAACGAGCCCTAATAATAAGTGTGTCCATTCTATCAAAGTTACGTATAATTCAAGCTCCCTGGGGCTTACCATCGAACCAGATTCTCCATTAGGCCTGTCTACTACTTACGAAATTAAAACTACAGTTAAAACAATTAGGCCTAAAAAAAATGAAAATTAGGCCTAAAATCACGTTACCACGGCAACGTCAAGTTGCTACGAGTAGCTCCTGGCTTCATAAACTGCATCTCTCCCGTAATTTCCCTACTACCTCTGATTTATTGTATATTAGTGCTAAAGGTTTGCAACAGTTTGTGTATTGTTTACTATCATGCAAAAACCCCATAAAGTAAAGAGACCCATCAAGTTTTCGCCATAGAAAGTAGTGATATCCGAGCCAAAATGGCTGCCATCCACGTTTGTGGTCGGAACCCTGATCACTCAAGCTTAACTGACAATCACTGCGGTGTCAGTTAAGATTGAGTGATCAGCGTTGGGACGGAAAACTTGGTGGCAGTTATTTTGGCTCTGATATCACTACTTTACCCTTCCGGTGTTTTTGTATGATATCACCCCTTTTGTTTGTTTTATGGTTTTATTTTATGTAAGTATATTGATCGTGAGCTCCTTATGAAAATATAATTGTAAGTCAATAAAAGTAAGTAAGTAACTACTGTAAGAGACGCTCTTACTTTGTTTCGGCTTGGTTGTGTGTGTTTAAATTAATTTCCTTGAGCCCACTCTGACGCCAGCTAAAGCGGCTTAATTCCGAACCCTTACTAAATCTGACGGCAGATAACTTGTGAATCGAGGTTCAGGAAAGTTTCGGCACAGATTAGAAAGTATACTGGATACCGCATCTTACCTCTTTCAAGCCTACGCGGGGCCCTAGCGGTAGCTGTGGCTACTAACGCCTTTGCTGTACGCTTTGCGTGTGAAGCAGCACGAAGGTAAAGCAATGTAAGAGGTATTAGTAGCCACAGCTGCCGCCGGGGGTTCGCGTAGGCTTCGGAGAGGTGAGATGCGTTATCTAGTTAACTTTCTGTTGTCTGTATCTATATTGTCTGTTTTTTAATACACAGGGAGCATTTGATCAATTCCGTAAAGAATGCATGCTTCTGTACCAGAGGGGCTCGTCACAAAATACGACTCGGCCGGCCGGCAGGACAAAAAAAAAAAATACCTGACCTGCCGGCCGGCCGAGTCGTATTTTGTGACGATCCCCTGTGTTCTGCACGTCCATTTTAAACTTACAGATCAGTGGTTAGCCTGCCCTCTCTTGAGAGTTTTCATCAGGCCTTCACCTCCCGTATAACCGTCAACGAAGGGTCTTGGAGGTCCGACATGAGATACGAGTCTTCCGAACGCAGACAGGGATGACCCTCTCCCGCTACTCCATAACCTCTCCCCCTACAACGTAACTTCCACCCTCAACATCTAAACTCTTCACACCATTTTCTTTCCATCACCCCCCTTCCCCTTCTTTTCCCCCACCCCTTTTTTTTCTCCCCCCCCCCCCCCTCTACGAGTCCCACTGTTTACCATGCCATGCCAAAGAAAAGATTTCTTCACCAAGAACCCTCACGTCCAGTTCTGAGTGAAACGAAGAAAAATAATAAATACTTTGGCGTTCTCCTCTACAAATGGAAGATAAACAAACAAACAAATGTGTCCTGAAGTCCTTTCCCATGTCCATGATCTATTTTCTCAAGTTGTTCCAGTTGTATTTGTAGAATTTGACGTTTGTAAAATGTAGGTTTTTTTTTTGATTTTCTTTTTTTAAGGGTATATCTTAACCCCCTTTGCTTTTTGCGAGTTTTTATTATGAAACAACTCTTAAAATAATAGTATATGGTGTGTAATTAACGTCAAACTACGCTTCCTAAAACGGGTGACGTACTGTGCAATGCGTTATATTGACGTTGACTTTACACCATCCCCTTGTTTCGCTAAAGCGCTCTGCTCGGTTTTGCAGGGACGAGAGGTAATCGTTTAACTGGGAAATCGCATAATTGGAAGAACGTATACAGTATAACGGAAAGTCGTCTAACAGGAAATTCGTATAATGGAAAATCGTCTAGCAGGAAATTTGTATAATGGAAAATCGTCTAATGTTTCTGCCTCGCTCGCGCTGCCGCGCTCGCTGCGGCTATACATTTAACATCAGATACCGCAGGTATATTATTGTCCAGTTATAGACGTTATCCATTATACGATTATTCATTACACGATATTCCGTTTAGATGATTTTCCAGATTTTTTTATTTATGTTACAGAATTATCCCATTAGATGATTTTCCAGTTAGACATTCGTCCGACGCCCCGTTTTTGAAGGATGATCTGCTATAGACGGCGTTGAACAACTTGGAGAAAAGTTGTTCAACTCTTCTGTCTTTTTTTCCTCCAAGTCGAACAACAATAAAAATGTAAACAAATTTTGTCGTGTGTTTGAATAACTCCAGGATAAAGTATGAACGTGAAAAATTTGGAAAGATTCTTCCATGGGATAAAAGCAACAGTTTAAAGTCGCACTATCACCGACAGAAAGTAGGTAGAATTCTGGGAACACCTAGGGCTATCTAGTACTATCTAGCACTTGCTTGCACAAACGAAGGAATGCACAACGGCATTAGTCTTTTAACGAACCAATACAAGCCACGGCCTTCTTCATTATTGTACAAAAAATTGGTACGTCCTTGTGCCCCTGGGAGCAATCTGTAGCTGTTAACAATATCACCGCCGCTAGATGGCGCCATGGTATTTTCGTTCGCTTTTCAATCTGTGATAGTGTCACTTTACTGCAAAAAAATATAAGAACCAGAAAGGTGCACGTCAACCGAAAAAAAAGGGGGACGGCTTGTAGCATATTTCACTCAAAGCATAAAAGGCTTAAAGTCATAATAAAAAAAACCTCAATAAACACTAGCAGACTTTTAAGAATCACCTTTAGCCTAGTAAAAAAATGTATAACATTATTAAAAACTACGATGTTCGTGTGTGCGTGCATGTTTGTACCTCCACTCCTCCAAATTTAAGGCATAAGTAATAGTTATTGGTTAAAATCGAGCGGTTATCGTTTTTTAACCAACGGGTGCGATTATTGGCCGGCTCGAGTATGCAAATAGGTCGAGGGCGGAGCCCGAGACCATTTGCATACGAGAATCGGACAATAATCGCACCCGTTGGTTAAAAATCGACAACCGATCGATTTTAAACAATAACTTATTTAAATCACGGTTGGGACGTCAAGCTAATACTTATTTAATTAAAACGTTTTGTGTTTGTGAAAATTGCTTCAAGAAATACGGTAATACCTTATGTCAAATCAGTGAAGGTCATTCCATTTTAATTTGTGGAGGGGGAGTGGGTGTTGGACGATTCCTTTGGCAGGTAGGCAGACTGTAGGCTACGCTCAAGTTTCTGGAAGGTGGGTGGGAGTTAGACGACGCGTCGTTTCGCAAAGTTTAGCTTGTAAGCTAGCTCGCTCGCTCTGTTCGGAAAGAATAAACTTCGATATGTGATGAAGCAGGGATAGAAGGACATTGTGCCGACATTCTCGCAAGGTAAGTAATTCTTTTTGTTCGTTTGTAGTTTGAGAACTGTTTCAAATCTCCAGTAATACCCTAATAGGTGAATCGGCAGGAATGAAGGTCATTCCATTTTAGGTTGTGGAAGGGGGGGGGGGGGGAGAGAGAAGAGTTAGACGGAGGGAATAAACTTGGAATTGGCCAGCCAGACATGTGAGCGTTAGCAGGTAAAGGATTTCATTTGGGATATCCCGGGCAAGTTAAGTAATTCCTCTTGTACGTTTTCATAGCGTTACGGTTTTAACGCTGTATAATTTTGGTTGTGGTGTGTGCGTTCCCATCGCGTGATCCGGAAGTGTCAAAAGTGTTGAGTTATCGACAAAAGTGTGGATTATCGGTAAAAGTGTGGGGTAACTTGATAACCCACACTTTTTGCGATGACGCACACTTTCGCTCACGGTTAACGGGATTTAACCTACGGAAATTTAGCGTGGCGTTGAGTTAGCGTGACGTCACAGCCGTGGTTTAAACAAAGATAACGAACGCCAAATGAAGGTAATTAAATTACGTTTGAATAGACATATTAAATCCCATGTTAAATCCCATAGACTTTTTGCTCATGGCTAGCGCAAAATTGAGAAGGCCTACGTACCTGAACTTTTGCACACGGATGCATGGTGATCTGAGGATGGTCCTTTTGTGGGTTTTGGGGTTGTAGGGGCCAGGACAAATGCGTGGGAGGGTTTTGAAATTCGCCACTGGCGAATTTAAATTTCGTATCTTTTCCAAGTTGCTACCAAAGATTTTAAGCAACAATGGCTTGAACATCAAGACTGGTCCTTAGATTTATTGTAAAAGCCTGGACGAACTAAAAACTGAACTGTAACGATGGACAAAATAAAGAAACATTAACGTTGCCGTGGATAGCGTAAGAATAAAGGGATGCACGTTAGATGATGGTTACGCAACAATACGAGCATACACGAGCTAATGGGTTTTTTGTTAATAACCCAAAAAAAATTGCTTCGCGTTCTGCTGTTTCAGTAACAGCGACCTTCGGGGGTTTCTGCATGACTAAATGTGATCGCAATCTCCAAAAATTAAGGGGAAGGTGCAGGGATAAACAAAACAACTGAAGGGGATTCGCTGATTGAGTGAGCGAAGCGAACGAAATCAGCGATTGTTAGCCAGTGTGTGCAAAAATGGGATTGAAGCATCTTAAACAGACGGTAACCTTATGTACGTTCACAGTCCTATGAAAGTTGTGATATCCAACCAAAACCAAAACTGGTAGAAAAACCCGCCAAGTTTCAAAAAACGGTCGGCCTACGAAGGTAGTGATATCATTTCACCAGGGAAAGCCAACTGTAGTTATTGCTCACAATTCATTCATCACATTCCTTAGAGTATCTGTAGTTCGCACGCAGTCAGAGTTTGTTTGATGTTGAAAAGGTTTACTAATACGTGGTAATCGCTCACTTTGCTCGTTCAATCGGCGTACCTCCGTGCTTCAGAAACACGAATATTTGATAACCTTTCAAAGCCTAGCCCTACAAGTGTCTACCTTTTCCGAGCGTCCAACCAGTTGAAGTCAACCAATCTAAGATCTGTATGTCGTGTTGGTGTGTTGTGTCGTGTTGTGATGCAAAATATGTCGTCGATTTAGTTGTGTTTTTTTTTTAATTTTTTACAACCAAGTTTCTTTGTAGTTAGATTGCCTGAACAGCAAATGTTGCTGAACTTTAACACCATCAAACAGTTTGCTGAACAATTTCTCGCGTGTCTGAGAGTGGAATGAATCAAGTTACAGCGATGAAAATATGTCTATTCAAACGTAATTTAATTACCTTCATTTGGCATTCGTTATCTTTGTATAAGCCTTAAATTTGGAGGAGTGGAGGTACAAACATGCACGCACACACGAACATCGTAGTTTTTAATAATGTTATATATTTTGAGTGAGCGAAGCGAACGAAATCAGCGATTGTTAGTCAGTGTGTGCAAAATTGGGATTGAAGCATCTTAAACAGACGGTAACCTTAAGTACGTTCACAGTCCTATGAAAGTTGTGATATCCACCCAAAACCAAAACTGGTAGAAAAATCCGCCAAGTTTCCAAAAACGGTCGGCCTTTGAAGGTAGATGATATGCTACCAGGGAAAGGCCGCCAAGGTTAATCCTATTAGCCAAGTTAATCGCACCGAATATTGAATACTTTGGACGTTAAATGAAAACTTGAAGATTGCTACCGCTAGTAGCAATCTTCTAGTTTTCATTTAACTTTCGAACTATTAGTATGTGCGATTAACTTGGCTAATAGGGTTAACCTTGGCGGCCTTTTCCTGGTGGAATGATATCACGGCTGACCGTTTTTTGAAACTTGGCGGTTTTTCTACCAGTTTTGGTTTTGGGTGGATTTAATTCACATCGTGGAAAGTTAAATTTCTGACTGCTGGGCCGCTTCGGTATAATTTAAGTGATTCAACTTTTAAATTTTTGTCTTTTAGTTTTATTTTACAAAACATTTCCAAGGCCACTACGAAGCAAAGAAACAGCTTGTATGTAGTTGGCATGTTGTAACACAAAGTATTCATACATAAACATTTAACTCAACACAGAAAAAATATTAATACAGGATCCTTACAAAACTACAGTAAGTTTTGATGAAAAATAAATTATTTGTACAGAAAATACAATAGTTTCTTTAAGCATATTTGTTTTTTTTTTGTCATTTTTTATTTGTCAGTTTTGTTTATTTTCCAAAATTCTTTTTCTATTTTATTTGCCATGAGTGTTATGTAAAATTTTTCAAACTTTTCCCCACATTTGTTTCTTGTGAGCTCTGGAAGAATACGTATTATTTATTTTTTTTTAGTTTGATAAGTTTTATTTCCCAGTTTAGCCAAAAGTTTATCCTTAATTTTAAAGAAGTTATTTTTAATTATCGTATAATCCCTTAGTTGACCTATACGTTTAAAATTTCTAATTTACGGAAAATGTCTTTTGTCTTATGTCCAAATCCATTAGCAAATAACATTTTGCTGCTTTATTTTGTATCGTTCAATAACTGTTATGTTGGCAAAGCCATATACTTCAACTAGCGGAGTCGCTCGCTTCGCTCGCTCATTCCGTGTTGTCTCGCTACGCTCGAGGAGCTTTCATCCTGCAACTCTTGTGCTGCTGACAGACATTCCACGTCTAAATCGATCAAGCAAATGGTCAGAGTGCAGTACGCGTTTTTCGGAAGGCTTCACTACATAAACAAATGGTAACCATAAATCATTCCAACATTTGTATCTTTCGAAGCAAAAAGATCAGGTAATTTATCAGAAAACGCTGTTTCTGATGACAAACGCTGATTTTCGTTCGCTTCGCTCACTCAATCAGCTTAAGTGTTTCCTCAGAAGCGTGACTGAATCAATGTAACCGCCAAGAACCACACATCACTTGTAATTTGTAATACACTTTATGTGGGTTTTCTTGTTTTACTTATTGTAAGAATATTGTTCTTTACGTCCTGCTCAGTACAGATTTTTCCATGGGTGTCTTATCACTTCATTTTCTGATGATCCCTCACTTGGAGACACATCTGCAGAAAGTTAGATGTAATCTCCTACGAAGGTGAGAGATCATCTCTCTTCGCTCGTGGAGGTTTTCATGATCAAACTATGACGTCATGAACATACATGAAGAGGGTTTTAAAAAACGTTATTTTTTCAGGGTTTTTCGTATATTTGAGGGTGATAATATCAAGTTACAGCTATGAAAATAGGTCTATAATGTGCGCAATTTAATTATCTTTCGTTTGGTCCTACTCCCATCTTTGTAGGTGCTTTGGTTCCGGAGGAGTAGAGGTACAAACACACAAACACACAAACACAGACGCACATCATACGTCCTTAATGATGTAGATTGCATACCTCATTATTGTGACTAAAGTCCTTTTTTTTTTTGTACGCATTATGTTTAATACCGTGTGCTTTTCACAGATGAAACGATGAAGGACCTTCTTCAAAATCTTCCCCACGGAAGTTCAGCGATACGTTCGGTGTATCATTAAAATTTATTAACGTGCTCGAAATCTTCACGTGAGATACAGCTCAAGTTACCATGGTAACAGCAGTCCGTCCCGCCTCCTTGGCTGCAGCTTATCAACATTACATTAGTTTTATCGCCACTTTGCCTGATTCAGTTCACCTCCCTCCCC